>JAOTOM010001057.1:0-50000 GCA_034440615.1 Ashinkailepas kermadecensis
ATGACACTTCCATCATCACTTACACTGTCATGACATACGGCGTCTGGCGACGGCTTAGACGATCGACATCAGAGACACCACACCCATCATCAACGTGCAAAACAAGACATACACACACACACCTGGCTCCGTACGATAAAGCTTTAGCCGCGTAACAATGTACATGTGTATATATATTATATATACAGGTATCGTGAATTTTTGTATGTGGTATCCATTGTCACTCTTACTTCGTGTGGCATGTCCCTCAGTATGCCGTCACTCACGGTTTGGGTGTTGTCCCTCAGTATGCCGTCACTCACGGTTTTGGGTGTTGTCCCTCAGTATACAGTCACTCACGGTTTGGGTGTTGTCCCTCAGTATACAGTCACTCACGGTTTGGGTGTTGTCCCTCAGTATGCCGTCACTCACGGTTTGGGTGTTGTCCCTCAGTATACAGTCACTCACGGTTTGGGTGTTGTCCCTCAGTATGCCGTCACTCACGGTTTGGGTGTTGTCCCTCAGTATACAGTCACTCACGGTTTGGGTGTTGTCCCTCAGTATACAGTCACTCACGGTTTGGGTGTTGTGCCTCAGTATGCCGTCACTCACGGTTTGGGTGTTGTCCCTCAGTATACAGTCACTCACGGTTTGGGTGTTGTCCCTCAGTATGCCGTCACTCACGGTTTGAGTGTTGTCCCTCAGTATGCCGTCACTCACGGTTTGAGTGTTGTCCCTCAGTATGCCGTCACTCACGGTTTGGGTGTTGTCCCTCAGTATACAGTCACTCACGGTTTGGGTGTTGTCCCTCAGTATACAGTCACTCACGGTTTGGGTGTTGTCCCTCAGTATGCCGTCACTCACGGTTTGGGTGTTGTCCCTCAGTATACAGTCACTCACGGTTTGGGTGCTGTTCCTCAGTATTCCGACACTGACTGTTTGAGTGTTGTCCCTCAGTATGCTGACACTGACTGTTTGAGTATTGTCCCTCAGTATGCTGACACTGACTGTTTGAGTGTTGCCTCTCAGTATGCTGACGCTGACCGTCCGTGTGCTGTCCCCGGGACAGTCCCGCTGACCATCGGCTTCCTGTCCCCAGTACATTGTCACCGACGAGTTCGACCGGCCAGCCGTGAACGAGACAGTGGAGGTCTGCACCGACGTCGACCACGACTCACTCACCGAGTGAGTACTGAGAGGGCCGACAAATGCTGCCTGCGGCAGGGGCGTTGGAGCGTTTTCGTCACGTGTTGGGACGGGAAGTCCAGGAGACAACGGCCGATGGAGAATGTTCGCTTGGCGAATGTTTCCTCAGTAGAGAAGGTAAAGGACAGCATGTGATGACGTGTTGACTTTTACTTGCAGTGAATTTTCGTCACGTGTTGAGATGGGGAGTCCAGGAGACAACGGCCGATGGAGAATGTTCGCTTGGCGAATGATTCCTCAGTAGAGAAGGAGTTTACGACCACAGCCCTGCATATTTGTATGAGGTAGCTCCTGGATTGTGCACGCCATCGTTTTGAAATTTGGCGTACCTTCGGGCAATTAACGGGTGCACATTGTCTCAAAACAATGAGTTCTAGACTCTTCAGATGGGCTTGAAATGCCTAGTGTGTGATAGGAAATGCGTGGCAAATATGCATTGCCCGTAGTAGCTATTTTAAGCGCAATTTTATTTGTCATGCATATCCCAGTGAAATGTAAGACACCTGCACTTTTGCTCAACTGTTAAAAATCGTTGCAAATCCACGACAACATCGGCATCATTATATTTGGCTTCATTTTCATTTCAGTTCCGAGGTATTTATGGAGCCCTCGTCGTTTAGCAAATTTCGTCTCTGGAAAGCACCGATTAAGCCTACAAATTAACACAGATGGATAAGGCGCTATCACATCCAATGTTCGCTCGGGTGTGTCCTAAAATATAATTTGGGTTTGGGTGTCGTGGGAATTTAAGATTTGAAACGTGCAGTAAATATGCAAAATTGGCGTATTAAGAATTAAAAACAAGATTTCAGGGTAAATTTTGACCTGCTAACCAAGATCTATGGTGTCTTAGAATGAACAGCAGAACGGAAAAAGAAATAGTGCCCTTTCCATATTCTTGGATGTTTTCGGTTTGATTGCTATTTTCAGTGTAGCAGCATACAAGATGCGATCATTGAAGATCATCAATTACGTGGCGGGAGCGGAAGATTATCTTCAGCTAGGTAACATTATTCACAGAGATCCGGGATTTTTGTTGTTGTTGTCACCGTTGTCATTTCCATACACCCATCACCATTTAGTGTGGCCCCTATGCGACCGAGAATACTGGCCGATCCAATCAGACCAATCGAACCAATCAGAATGCCATGGATGATGATCTTGCTGATTATGTGTACGACTCGATTTTAATACGATGCCGTCACTTCAGGTTCGCCGCATACCAGTCCATGCTATCGCCACCCATGAGAGACTCGGTGAGCAAAGACACTGCAGGATTGTTGTGGACGTCAGAGGAGTGGGAGGTTATCAAATGCACCACACTGCGAAATGCACATCTCTCCGATCAGCTCCGATCACCTCCGATATTTATCGCGCAATCGCGCGCAGACGAAAGTTCTCGGCGCTCGGAAACAATGACAGCCTAGCCTGGCACTAAATAATGGCGTAGCATAACCGCCTTGAAGAAATGTCTTCCCTGTTGGTCTGGCACATGGAGCCACGCTTCAAAGGCATCGGTGGTCCCCGGTAGGTTAACGTGATGGATTAGCTTCGAGATATATTTCTGTTTGTTGTTCCTACTGTTCATACCTTACCTAACTAGGCACCCTATGGACCCAACCAACTCACCGCATCTGTCGTCCGCTCTCCAAACTTCGAATCCGACCTCTTAGTTAAGAACAGGCAGCCAACTAACGCACTTCATTTATATACCAGATGTCTATAGTATGTCGCTGTCTCGGAATATACCAGAACATGCATTATGCCACACCACCTGTGCGTCATCTGATCGGCTGACGTCACCACCAGATACCGCTCCTGGTCAGGTCGCAGCTCTTCAAGGTGCCGCTGCTGTGGCGAACCGACCTGAAACCTCCTCGAAGATCCGCCAGCTCGGAATGCCGCGAATTCACCAGCGACGGACTTGGACAGGTCAACTTCGAGCTTCCGTCTCTGAAGACCAACGCTACCCGCGTCAGGCTCATGGTGGGTTCTCCAGCTCGCGGTGGGTTCTCCAGCTCGCGGTGAGTTCTCCAGCTCGCGGTGAGTTCTCCAGCTCGCGGTGGGTTGTCCAGCTCGCGGTGAGTACTCTAGCTCGCGGTGGGTTCTCCAGCTCGCGGTGGGTTCTCCAGCTCGCGGTTAGTTCTCCAGCTCGCGGTAAGTTCTTCAGCTCGCGGTGAGTTCTTCAGCTCGCGGTGGGTTCTCCAGCTCGCGGTGAGTTCTCCAGCTCGCGGCGAGTTCTCCAGCTCGCGGTGAGTTATCCAGCTCGCGGTGGGTTCTCCAGCTCGCGGTAAGTTCTCCATCTCGCGGTGAGTTCTCCAGCTCGCGGTGGGTTCTCCAGCTCGCGGTGGGTTTTCCAGCTCGCGGTGGGTTCTCTATCTCGCGGGGGTTCTCCAGCTCGCGGTGAGTTCTCCAGCTCGCGGTGAGTTCTTCAGCTCGCGGTGGGTTCTCCAGCTCACGGCGGGTTCTCCAACACAGGGTAAGTTCTCCAGCTCACAGTGAGTTCTAAAGCTCACGGTGAGTGCTCTAGCCCACGGCGAGTTCCTGTGCTTGCGGTGAGTTTCCCCGGTGAGTATTTTCAACCTCAGGTTCTTGATCTCGCAGTGGGTTCCCACGCAATTGGGAATTCTCGTATTCATGATGATCCTTAAAGGCATCGTTAGAGGTGTTTATCCTGTGATCCTGATAAACGGGGGGATGAATGAAGGCAAGAGCAAACTGCATTGAAATACCTTAAGTTAATTTTTTTGTTATAATCATGCCAATCAGTCAGATTCAATCAGAAAACTTTTTAGATACAGTGATTGCTTCTTTAAGAAATGTTGGGTCAGGAATTGATGGAATAAATTCTAGGATATTTAAGCAATCATACAGATCCATATTACCACACCTAACCCATGTTATCAACTTATGCCTGAGTAATGGGATCTTCCCAAAGCCATTGAAAATTGCAGTTGTAAAGCCCATCTACAAAAAAGGTGACCCAGCAACATTTAGTAACTACAGACCAATTAGTATTCTTCCATATATGTCGAAGATATTAGAAAAGATAATCTACAACCAACTTTTGGAACATTTCACCTTACACAATTTACTTTCTGATAAGCAATTTGGTTTCAGAAAAGGAAGGTCCACATATATGCCTCTTCTCTTAATACAGAGCTTAATCACTAAAGGATTTGAAAACAACGAATATATTGTTGGAATTTACCTTGATTTGAGAAAGGCGTTTGATACTGTTGACAAAGAAATATTATGTGCAGAAATGGAAAAATATGGTGTGAAGGGAAATGCAATCAAAATGATACAGTCATATTTATCAGAAAGAACGCAAGCCACCACAATAAATAACAGCACCTCTGCTTTTAGAAAAATTGAAATGGGTGTCCCACAAGGATCAATTTTAGGCCCCTTACTCTTTATAATATATATAAATGATTTTGTAAATTTGCATGTAGAATGTGAGACATTTATATACGCTGATGACACAGCCATTTTTTTTGCAAAGCACTGACTGTACAGAGCTTCATAACAAGATCACAAATTCCTTGCCAAAAATTTCACAATTGCTGCATTCAAACCTTTTGTCCTTAAATGAATCCAAAACTGTATACCAGCTATATAATAATCATAAAGCAGACATTGATATCAATATTGAATTTAATGGAATTGCTATTTTGCATCAAAATCCAGTAAAATATCTTGGTGTATACATAGATGAAAATTTGAAATTTGCATCCCGTATCAGCAGTGTCTGATACGGGATGCATAATAAGTGATGCCTATGATATATGCATAATAAGTGATGCCATAATAAGTGATGCCATAATAAGAAATAAGTGATTCCTATGATGCGACATAATAAGTTGCAACATAGGAATGATCTCAAAATTAAAATATCTTCTAGGGAAAAATCACCTCCTAAAATTGTATAATGCATTAATTCTCCCATATATCAACTATTGCTGTTTTCTCTGGGGTACAAACTATGCTAATCAGACACACAAATTATCTTTACTTCAGAAAAGAATGATGCGTATTATTAAAGGTGTATTTCCCCTCAAAGTGCAAATCCTATCTTTAAGAAGCATAAAATTTTAAAAGTTCAAGATATAGCAAAACTTAAAATGCTGCTTATTATGCAAAAATTCATTTATAATCAGCTACCTCTTCCCATAAGACCCCTTTTCACAGAATCGATTAATGCCCCTTATTCCACAAGATTACAAAACCACTTCCAACACAGCTATTCAAACAAAAATTATCGTCTATTCACCATTGAATGTCTTGGACCCAAACTTTGGAATACTATCATAGCAAAACATTTTCGGCATACAGAGATACCAAATTCTAAGATTGTTCTAAAAAATTACATCAAGACATATTTCTCGAGCAGATATTAACTGACTTGAGCATTCACTACATATGTTTGATACCAAAGGAGTACACATGTGTATGTATGTGTGTTTGTATGTGTGCATGTCCTTGTGTGTATGTATGTGCAGGGGTGCTGGCATGTGTGTGTGCGTGAGAGTGTACGAGTGCGTACGCGTGTGCGTGTGCGTGTGGTTGTTGCGTGTGCGTGTGCGTGTGCTTGTTGCGTGTGCGTGTACGTGTGTGTGTGCGTGTGTATGCGTGTGCACGTGTGCGTCTGCGTGCGTTAAGCTATATATACAAGTTGAAAACACCCAACCATAGCTCCTCTCACACTCCACCCGGCAACAAGCCTATGCTTAGCTGGATGGAGTTATGGGAGGAGCCAAAGTAAAAAAAAGAATTTCAAATCAGGAGTGCTCATTACCATCTGTCCACAAACCAGCTACTAACATTATAGTTTAGACCTTAACTTCTTATTGGGATGGATCTAGGGCCAGTCATATGCCACCTTTGGGTATGACTACTTACAGCATTCTTTATTATTAGTTTTATTGCTCTAATACCGGGTGCTTTGTATGCTTATTTATTTGTTTTCCATCTCTTAGCTGGGAGTGCCGCGACTTTAATTTTTATTTTATGGTGTTACCGTAAGGTGCTGCAGTCGTTGGGTAAGAGGAGGGGGCGCTCCTGGTCACCTGATCTTGGGTGGCGGACCTTAAAAAAAAAAAAAAAAAAAAAAAAATTGCCGGGATGTATCTCTTTCGCTTGTAGTGAGCAGGAGGTGAATATGTCTGTTGATGGTATTACAAGCCATGCGCACGGTAGTGCTGCATAATTTTCAGTCTCACAGCGCACGGTACGTCTCCGACCCGACCTTCACCAGCTCACGGTGAGTTCGGAGTTGGCACCGCCGGTCACAAAGCGGCCCGACTCTCGATGAGTGGCTGAGTTTCCGGTGAGTTTGCGAATACCTGCACGTGCGAAGATGTCTAGTATGTGGTATCTTCAAGACGTCGATGTCTTCAATGTTAAGGTCGTTCTGAACCATGACGTAATAGCATCACAAATATGATCACAAGACCTGCTTTTGTGTTCATTAGTCCAGATTTCGAAAAAGCAACCGAACATTATGCAAAGCACGATGAATATATGCAAGATATGTCCAGCATTCTTATTTTCAATTCATTGTTTCGTTGGTTGATGTTAATTGCATTCTCGTTATACCGTATGTATGAGATCTTGCGAACTCCTCTGCTTCAGGTATGTGTATCGCTGTCGCAGCAGATTTTGGATGGGAGTGGGAGTGGGTGGGGGGAGAGCTTTCAGGTCGATATATTTCATGCAGAGCCATGGACGTATTGTTAAATTTCACATGTTTGGCCATATGTTATATATATATATATATATATATATATATATATATATATATATATATATGAATGAGGATGAATGATGAACACAAACAAATTATGTGGAGATGACTTTAATGTAAACGTTTCGACTTCAATAGGTCTTCATCAGTACAAAACATAGAGCACAACTGCAGACAATATCAAGCAGGTAACAAATCACATTTTCTGCCGTAAAAATCAAGTGCCAATTCGTGCTCGGCTCTTCGCAATAGATAATCTCGCTGCAGGTCCTGCCCAGGTAACAAAACCGCTCTTGAATTGATCGTGTCGCGTGTGCATATGTGTGCTGCCTCTAATGTTTTTCTTGTTCTTTTTGATATTCTTCTCTAAAGCTCTGACGTCATCCCATTTTGGTAGATTTTGTTACCTGGGCAGGACCTGCAGCGAGATTATCTATTGCGAAGAGCCGAACACGAATTGGCACTTGATTTTTACAATAGAAAATGTGATTTGTTACCTGCTTGATATTGTCTGCAGTTCTGCTCTATGTTTTGTACTGATGAAGACCTATTGAGGTCGAAACGTTTACATTACAGTCATCTCCACATAATTTGTTTGTTTTCATCATCCATCCTCATTCATACTTGTCTATGGATAACGCAAATATCCAATATATATATATATATATATATATATATATATATATATATATATATATATATATATATATATATATATATATATACACACATACATGTATCTCTGTATGTACATATTATATGTACATGGTATCGAGAGACACCTGTGACGTGCGTCACTGCCTCTGGCGTCATCTCTGGCGTCACCTCCGGCGTCACCTCTGGCGTCACCTCTGGCGTCACCTCTGGCGTCACCTCTGGCGTCACCTCTGACGTCACCTCTGACGTCACCTCTGACGTCACCTCTGACGTCACCTCCGGTGCTCACCTCCGGTGCTCACCTCCGGTGCTCACCTCCGGTGCTCACCTCCGGTGCTCACCTCCGGTGCTCACCTCCGGTGCTCACCTCCGGTGCTCACCTCCGGTGCTCACCTCAGGTGCTCACCTCAGGTGCTCACCTCAGGTGCTCACCTCAGGTGCTCACCTCAGGTGCTCACCTCAGGTGCTCACCTCAGGTGCTCACCTCAGGTGCTCACCTCAGGTGCTCACCTCAGGTGCTCACCTCAGGTGCTCACCTCCGGTGCTCACCTCCGGTGCTCACCTCAGGTGCTCACCTCAGGTGCTCACCTCAGGTGCTCACCTCAGGTGCTCACCTCAGGTGCTCACCTCAGGTGCTCACCTCAGGTGCTCACCTCAGGTGCTCACCTCAGGTGCTCACCTCAGGTGCTCACCTCAGGTGCTCACCTCAGGTGCTCACCTCAGGTGCTCACCTCAGGTGCTCACCTCAGGTGCTCACCTCCGGTGCTCACCTCCGGTGCTCACCTCCGGTGCTCACCTCCGGTGCTCACCTCCGGTGCTCACCTCCGGCGTCACCACTGGCGTCACCACTGGCGTCACCTCCGGTGCTCATCTCTGACGTTACCTTTGACATCACCTCCGGCGCTCACTGCCAGCCTCCGACTCAGTCGGACGCTGTTCTGCCTGCTAACGTTAGGATGGACGGTGATGGGTCGGCTGGCAGCTATGGCTTACACGACCACGGGAGGCATTGCGGCCACCGCAACGTTTTGGATCATGGAATCCTGGACGGAGTGATGCAATAGGCTGGGGCGTCTGTTGCACCCTGCATGTGCTGCCTGACGCCGCCCTTGGGTGTGACCGGTCCGGCCTGCCCTCAGGCGGGACTCGGCGGCCCGGTCGAGAAATGAACGCCCCGAATGAATGAACACAGTCTGGATGGAGATCCGAGCGTGTCACAACAGTAGGAATGTATGTGACTCCATTTGAGTTGCGGGGTTGTTGTACGGATGAGGGACTGGAATACTGGAACAATATGATGGTGAGAAATGTACATGTAAATGTATGGGAAGAAAGACGGATGAGCTCATGATAGATGCCGTAGTTTGAAATGCAAAGTGAATGAATTGTTAGGGTTGTAATTTATCGTGTGCTGAAATACAGTACATGTGTACTAAAAAAGACAAAATAACTAGCTGGCTAACCAACTAACTACCTAACAAACAAACTAACCAACTAACTAGGTAGCCAACTAACTAACTAACTAACCAACTAAATAACTAGCTAACCAACTAACTAATTAACTAGCTAACCAACTAACTGCTATCTAGCGAGCCAGTTAAATAACTAACAAATCAACCAACTAACTAGGGAACAAACTAACCAGGGAACAAAGTAACTAGGGAACACACTGACTGGGGAACAAACTGGCTAGTTAACCAACTAACTAACTAGCGAACAAACTACCTATCTAATGAACAAACTAACTAGCTAACTAATCAAATAACTAGGTAAACAACTAACTAGCCAACCAGCTACCTAGCTGACGAACAAACTAACTAACTAGCTAATGAACTAACCAGCTAACAAGCTAACTAACTAGCGAACAAAGTAACCCACTAACTAGTCAATTAACTAACTAGCGAACCAGTTAAATAACTAACTAGTCAATTAACTAACTAGCGAACCAGTTAAATAACTAACAAACCAACTAATTATCTATGGAACTACCTAACTAGGGAACAAATTGACTAGCTATCCGACAAAATTAAGGAGCGAAGAAACTAACTAGTGAAGAAACTATCTAGCAAACAAAATAACTAGCGAACGAAATAACAAGCGAACAAAATAACTGGCGAACAACCTAACTAGCGAACAAATTGACTAGCTGACCAGCTAACTAACCGACAACACCTCGCGTCTGTGCCCAGGCTCACACTAAGCAGACTTCATCGCCGGGGCTGACGATCAGCGAGCTGACAGGCTTCCGGTCGCCCTCCAACACGTACATCGTCATTGACCACCACCACCTGCCGAGCCCACTGCCCTGCTCTGGTGACGTCACCGTCCACCTGCTGACGTCACACGAGCACGTGGCGCCGCCGCCGGTTTACTTCCAGGTGATGCGCTATGACGTGCATGGCTGTGTGTTTGGGTCCTCCAGCCGGCGGGGTTGCCTAGTCCAGTAGCGTCATGTCTGTGTGTTTGGGTCCTCCAGCCGGCGGGGTTGCCTAGTCCAGTAACGTCATGGCTGTGTGTTTGGGTCCTACAGCCGGCGGGGTTGCCTAGTCCAGTAACGTCATGGCTGTGTGTTTGGATCCTACAGCCGGCGGGGTTGCCGAGTCCAGTAACGTCATGGCTGTGTGTTTGGGTCCTACAGCCGGCGGGGTTGCCTAGTCCAGTAACGTCATGGCTGTGTGTTTGGGTCCTACAGCCGGCGGGGTTGCCTAGTCCAGTAACGTCATGGCTGTGTGTTTGGGTCCTACAGCCGGCGGGGTTGCCTAGTCCAGTAACGTCATGGCTGTGTGTTTGGGTCCTCCAGCCGGCCGGGTTGACGAGTCACCCCCGGAGATCAGTCGTCCTCGAAGGTCGACAACGCTATGTGGCCGTTGAACGCGTCGTAAGAGAGCACAACGTTGACGTGCAGCGTCTCTATATCTTTCTTCGCTCACTTTGTTATCGTTGTCTTTCCGACTCGACGTTAAATATTGCTTGCGGGTTTCATCAGACCTAACTTACGGCTATTTTCGACTATAACGGCTTTAAGTTACTCTTGACAGTGTTTAAATTACAGCGATGATGTCGCTAAACGTCATCGGTGTGGACCGACGGTGATGATGCTGTCGTGGAAGAGACTTGGCTGCCGGCAACTCTGGACCACGGCTGTCTTCAGCTGGCCGTGACCTTGTCGTCCGCCTCAGGTGATGGTCGGAAACCGGATTGTTCAGTCTGGCGACGTTGAGAACAACACGCTGACCTTCCACGTGGCACGATGGGTCGAACCCGAGCTGAAGCTGCTGGTGCACATGGTGCTGGACTCCAGTGAAGTGGTTGCCGACAGCCGAAACTTCAAATTGGAGGAGTGCCTCCCCAATCAGGTGGGTTGGAGTCGGACTTAGTAGACTTAGTTCGATACAGCAGGAAGTCGTGTTTTTGTTGATGAATTCATTTGATACGAGCCATATGTCGAGTGGACTTGTTTGGTTATTAAAATATATAATGAATTTAATGCATTTCAGGTGACTTTAAACAGAAATTAGTTTTGGAATAAAGATAAGTAATGTCCCGAATGTTAATGAATGTTGTATTTTTCCTGTGTGTCTGTCATGTCTTCGAAACAGGGGTACAGCTTCATATACTGTTGCCTTTTCCCCACCAACTTCTTCCTCTGTAAGCATGGGACCCTATGAATTGTGTCCCACCAGCCAAATTGGCAATACTCGTTTACTCCGTGCATTGCGCCACCCACCAAACAGTTTCAAAATTCCCCGTCCATGCCCCTCACCAACAGCATCCTGCACATAGGCATCAATTTAAAGCATGCCCACGGCCAATACCAAATGTGCCCCGGGGTGTCCCTTTAAATATCGGTTCATAAATGCCATTAGAGAAACTTCACAGCAACCACTTCCTTCGGTTTCGGACTTCTTGTCCGCCATTCATTTATACTGCCTCCCGCTGTGGTCTATGGGGTGCAGAGTGTTAAACAGCACATGGTTTATTGTTACGAGTGAGGCGACGCCTGGACAAGTGTACGATCATGTCTGTTTGCAAAAGTTTCAACAAGCCACCCAGCCCGACTCCACCCCACCTCAGCCCACCACGCATCACTGACCCCACCTGAGCCGTCCACACTTCAATGGTTCTGACCGTCGCACATGTGGAACCCTCCTACAATCCTGCTTGCTATCTTTTTCAGGTTTTGCTGTTCCTCCATAGGCTAAGAAACTGCTTGTCATATTTAGTGGCTTTTTAATATTTCTATTTCATTTTTTTTAGTGGCTTTAGTGGTTTTTGATGTCAATATTTCCCTTGAAATAGTCACTTTATATGACAAAACAAAATGTTTTTTTGCGGCGGCACATCCGCGCCGGCTCCCTTGGGGTCAACACCCTGTCGTAACCATAGCGGGAGCTTTCGTCTCGCCGGCGAATCGTTGCAATAACTCAAACACGTCCGAAGACATACGCACGAAGTTCCAGTAGCTTTTCATTTATCAATTATACCATTTTTGACAAGTAAGAAGCTCAAACCACTTTAGGTCAGGCGTTTGTGATGGGATGGTGACGTCGTCTCCGGCGAATTTTGGCCATTCAAGTTGTGTAAGAGACTTAAGCGCTTTTGTACAGCTCTTTGATGCGGCTGTATCAAATTTTGTTCACTGCAAACAGATTGTGTTGTCACAGAATTGTGTTTCATTTCACGCAGTTGTTAAAAGGCGATGTTTGTTAGGGCCGCATGACTTCTTGTTCCACATATTTTACGTGCGTGTGCCGCTCTTGATTGAATTAGGTTGACCTGGTGCGGAATTAGGTTGACCTGGTGCGGAATGCGGTATCGTTTGGATGGGAGTAAGTCAAACTCTTTGCTTTCAACCTGAGATGCTTGACTTCAATGCTTGACCTGAAGCACACACAAAGTGTACATGCGTTAAGGTGCACTGCTCAACGCTACCGTTTGCCATATATTTTCCTTGTTAATCGGCGCAGCCGTTCCTCAGGTAGCCTGGGGGAGAGGGTACGTCCCGCTACCAAATGTGTTCCTCATGTAGCCTGGGGGAGAGGGTACGTCCCGCTACCAAATGTGTTCCTCAGATAGCCTTTAGGAGAGGGCACGTCCCCTCTGCTAAATATGCTCCTCATGTAGCCTGGGGGAGAGGGCATGCCCCATGTTAAATGTGTTCCTCAGATAGCCTGGGGGAGGACACGCCTCCTCTGTTAAATTTGTGCTGCCAGAGCCCCCTGTCCGGAGCGGGTTATAGGTGGCGCTGTACGCAGGACAGGTGGCGCTGCACTCGTGGCGACTGTGATGACGTCACGACCGTCCTCTGTCGATAACGGCATGACGCCCGATACTTCGCCTGCCGCACGGGAGGCAGCAGGCGTGACCCTGTAACCCGCCCCTTGCGCGCGCGCACATCCAACACCAATAATGAAGCATTATGTCGATATGGTGCAGGGAGCTTATAAATAGCAAGTAATAATACACATTGGGAAGTCACGATGCAGTGCCATCACAGCGCGCAGTCTTGCGATGAGGGCTAATACGAAAGGGTGTTTGTTTTTTGGTCTGGCAGTCAAACCGTCCCTCACGGCGCATGTCCACCACAGCAATGTCTCCCATAATTCCCTGAGACTAAACACTGAACGCTATTTATCAGCCCCTCATGCTGGAAGCCGTTGAGCCGTTGCAACACTGGACTTGCCGTCGCCGCAGCCTCGCAGCAGATCCTAATAGGAAGTGCAATTAGTTGTTGCCCGCCCTGCGCATGAATTGTACGTGTGGCTAAAATGGATCATGCACAAGGTGAACAGCGTGGACACAACGAAAGTCATGACGTGGCCTGGCCAATGACCCCCCTCCTCTGACAGGTGTCCGTGTCCTGGGACCGACCGACAGCTGCACCTGGAGGCGCCGCTGAGCTCACTATCACCGGCGCCGCCAACTCTGTCTGTGCTGTCGGTGAGCTCTTGTTTGTTGCTGGTTGTTTTGTTGTGCGTTTGAGTCGCCTGGACCGGCCTAGTTGGCTGTGGTGCTTGTCCGTTCTCTTTCGTTTGCCAGTTTGCTCAGTTCTGATGTTTGTCTCTTTTTTCGCTTGTCCTCTTAGTTTTGAACTGATGGATACCGTGCCTAGAATGAGGAGGCGGGTATCAGTCTTTCTCTGCAGTAGTACAATCATTTAGCGTGTTCAATAGTCCTTTTTGTTCACTGGTTCGGTCAGTTCTGATCTTCTCAAGTCCTGTTTTCATCATCGTTTCATGGATGTTGGTGTTCGCCAGCTATTTTTTGCCCATTACTGTAATGAGCTATCATGGTTTTCATATCTTTACCGAATGAGTTACTTTATCTGCTCACCACCTTTGCTTCGAGTTGCTGCGTTTTTGCTGCAAGCGGGGACCAGGGGCGAAACAGCCTCCTTTCAATCAAACTGAGTGACTCAGGTGCACTGCATAGTATGCATGCATGGTAAACGCGTATATTGGGATACATGTCACCGCAGGATATTCCTAGTGAAATAATGGAGAACCCTCCCCCCCCGCAAAAAAAGAGCTAATATTATAGCCGTGCAGCACTGTCATAACGTTTTGGGATGCACGTAGCCAGTGGTGCAACTTTGATTTTCTTAACGGAGCCAAACCTCCTCCCCCGCCCGAAACAAACTATCGTTGTCCATTTTCGGCGCGCGAAACGACCGGACAATTTCCAAATTTGGCGTGGCACACATCTCAACGTTCTTTGTTCGATCTGGTGTATGTCCTGTTAACGAGGCTTGCCGCCACCCCTTAGCAATGCTCATAGCTGGAACACCCTGCCCTACAATCACGGAATAGGCATGCCAGTGTATTTTCATTCTGGGAGTGAGATGTCCTAATGTACCAATGTCTGGTTTACCTAATTTCCCCCACGCCAGTTTACATGGAGTAATTTTGTCTTCGGTATTTGAGTTGTGTTCACGGATCCCCTAACCGTGCAGAACTTGGGGCCGGCAATTCAGGTGTTGCGCGTGCCGTTTCACTGCCGACATCTCTTGGGTATAATTGTATTTATGAGTGGGCCTGTTGATGTATAACTCGTGTGACGTCACATGCCACATCGCAGGCCGCCTTTCAATGTCAAACTATATTTCTACATTGGGCACAAAATCCCCAAGGTGATTTCAATGTGCCAAGGACAATTTCCAAAGCACGTCACATTTTAACAAATATATTCAGGAATGGAACTTTGTGTTGCTTTTTGGGAACCCGGGCCCTCTCAATGCAAGTGCTATACCCACTTCATCACCTCCCCACCCCTCCCCACCATGGAATTTGATTTTAGCCTTGAATCCTATGGAGTGTCACCCCAACCGATTTTGGTTCTTGAATTCCCCCATGCATTTTAGCCTGTCCCCCAATAACTTTGGTGACGTTCCGCTCCCGGATATAACCTATGAGCCTGTGCTCGTGATCCATCCAAGCAGGCGTCGTGATGCCAACGAACCCGATTAACTCTCTTGCTTATCAGTTATTAATGAAGTCGTTTCATTTACATATCGTTGTGAAAATATCGTTGTCTTTTGTTATTGCATAACACGTGTTGTATGGGCTATGGCGAATGGTATGCCATACTTCACTGCTTGACCTACACTTGGTGCGTATTTTTCTGAAGGTATCGTGGACAAGAGTACCGTACTGGCCGGTAAGCATCATCAGATACACCAGGTGACAGCTACGGCACCGCTCGGTGGTCGCTTCTGGTCTGGGCTGGTCCATTCTCATTCAGGTTATAAGGTAAACAATCATTGTGAACCAATCAGGTAAACAATGATCTTGAAGTTTAGTGGGCATGATAATTGTCCGATTTTCACTTTTGCATCACATTCACATCACAAGCAGGAGGTGTGAATGTGACGTGATATGATGCTATGCGATGTCATGCAAGTGATGAGATGTTTCTCGTGTTAGTTGAGTGGCGTTTTTGCGTGGCTGGTGTGTCCGTATATTCTGCCGTATTGTTCCCTCTGGTAACACTCGCCTGGTGTGCCTGGGGTCTCCGCCGTATTGTTCCCTCTGGTAACCCTCGCCTGGTGTGCCTGGGGATTCCGCCGTATTGTTCCCTCTGGTAACCCTCGCCTGGTGTGCCTGGGGTCTCCGCCGTATTGTTCCCTCTGGTAACTCTCGCCTGGTGTGCCTGGGGATTCCGCCGTACTGCTCCCTCTGGTAACTCTCGCCTGGTGTGCCTGGGGTCTCTGCCGTATTGTTCCCTCTGGTAACTGTCACCTGCCGCACGCTTCTGCAATCGAGCCTGGGGTGCTGGTGCTGGTAACCCAAGTGCTTCTTGTGGCTTGAGTGTTACATGGCTGGACTTGGTCTACCGGCGATAGCCTGGTTGAACATTGCTCGTCAACTGATGACGTGGCTGGACTTCAGCAGCGCCAGCAACAGCGGCGGGCCACGGCTCAAAGTGACTGGGGGGGGGGGTAGCTCAGTCGGGAGGGAAGTTGGACTCTAGGTCGGGGATCGTGGGTTCTACTTGTACAGCCGGCGGGATCGCCAGATGCACCCGCGACCAGCCGGCGTGACAGGTTGGCGACTCTGTGTGACCCAGCTGTCGTATGTATCGTACCACCACGGCTCACGGTGACCGGCCGCCCAGAGCAGCGGTACAGCTGGACGTCGTCGACATCGTACCACCACGGCTCACGGTGGCTGGCCACTCAGAGCAGCTGTACAGCTGGACGTCGTCGACATCGTACCACCACCACGGCTCACGGTGACCGGCCACTCAGAGCAGCGGTACAGCTGGACGTCGTCGACATCGTACCACCACGGCTCACGGTGCTGACCGCTCAGAGCAGCTGTACAGCTGGATCGTCGACTCGTACCACCACACGGCTCACGGTGACCGGCTCAGAGAGGGAGGGCGTCGACATCTAACCACGGCTCACGGTGACCGGCCGCCCAGAGCAGCGGTACAGCTGGACGTCGTCGACATCGTACCACCACGGCTCACGGTAACTGGCCGCTCAGAGCAGCGGTACAGCTGGACGTCGTCGACATCGTACCACCACGGCTCACGGTGACTGGCCGCTCAGAGCAGCGGTACAGCTGGACGTCGTCGACATCGTACCACCACGGCTCACGGTGACTGACCGCTCAGAGCAGCGGTACAGTTGGACGTCGTCGACATCGTACCACCACCACGGCTCACGGTGACCGGCCGCTCAGAGCAGCGGTACAACTGGATGTCGTAGACATCGTACCACCACGGCTCACGGTAACTGGCCGCTCAGACCAGCGATACAGCTGGACGTCGTCGACATCGTACCACCACGGCTCACGGTGACCGGCCGCTCAGAGCAGCGGTACAGCTGGATGTCGTCGACATCGTACCACCACGGCTTACGGTGACTGGCCGCTCAGAGCAGCGGTACAGCTGGACGTCGTGTCGACAGCGGGTCCGCCACTCCCAAGACGGGGGCCTTCCAGCGAGAGTCGGAAGGCCACCCCCCCCCCCCGGAGGGTCACCGGCCCTCGGTACAGTCGATGATCACTCGGTAGCCAGCGAGGCGTCACGTGACGTGATGGAGGCCGTGCCGCACAGCTCGCTTCGCCAGACGGAAGTTGCGTGGTTCCCACAGCCAGCCAGTGGCGCGTGGACGCTGCCATAATTTGAACAAAAACAACAAGATCCGCTTGGCACATTTGCGGCGCGGAGGAAAGCGGTTGGTGCATCAAAGCGCACGCATAATCGCTGATAATTCTGAGTCCAACGTTGCTCTCTTACTTTTTCCGTCAGAGGGAGGGGAACCATCGTTCGCCATTTTCCTCAACATTGAGGAAAATTGACTGGGGAAAAAATACAGCGGGTTCGGTGCTATGAGATGAATCGAATGACACTTGTAACTTTCAAGCGGTCGTTGATCCTCGAGGGCAGGGAACGGTAACAGTTTCCCAGAAACATCGGATAGCGGCAACTTCAACCGGGCTGGGTGCCAAATATGTTTGAGACAGAGCCACTAACTGAACACGGAGGCCAGGTCCGAGGCCTCAGTCTCAGCCTCAGCCTCAGCTGACTTCATACTTTCGCTGGCGGAAACACCGCCTGCGGCCCGCACCCGTCTCTCTCAGATGGCGCAGACCAACACCGGATTGACTACCGGACCAAATATCGCCGACACCGCCCCGCTCCGGTCTGCCCACTCCGTGACCCCGCTACAGACCGCGGCGCACGTCGTGTGATTTGTCCGAGCACACGTTTATCGACGTGCTTCAACTGCTGTCCAGCCGCGGCTCCCCTGACCCCTCTGTCGGCGTGAGAAGGAGGGAAGGAGAAGGAGGGGGAGGGTAAAGCATGCTGTCCAACCGCGTCCCCGCTCTGACGAAAATAAAGGAGAGGAGAAGGAGGGGAGGGTAAAACCCGCTGTCCATCCGCGCCCCCACGCTGGCGGTCGTGAAGGAGGAGAAGGAAAGGTAGAGAAGGAGGGCAGGGGGTAAGTGGTTTTTCAGGTGGTTTGCACTCGTGCCCGTTTTGCTACGTGGGACAGTGTTGCGGACTGTGGATCTTGCTACGCTGCGGGTGGCAGAAACGTCAGTCCAATGGTCTATTCGCAGCGCGCCCTGGACCAGAAGTACTGCCTGTCCCTGCAGAACACCATCTTCAACACACTAAGGAGGTAAATCTGACTGATGAATGGGTGTGTGCTTATTTTGTAACGTCCATGGTCTGATATGGATTGGAATTACCTTACCTGGAAATGCATGGCACATTTTTAATTGTACGCATTGATCATGTTGGTTCTTTTTCTTTGGTGGGCAATAGCGTGAAGAGGAGGATCAAGCTAAGAGGATGATCAAGCTAAGGGAAGGGGCATACCAAGGGGAAGATAAGACGAAGGGGAGGGTCAAGCTAAGAGGAGGATCAGACTAAGGGTAGGATCAGACTTAGGGGAGGATCAGACTACGGGGAGGATCGGAACGCATGACGGTGGCGGATTCAGGGGAGGATGGGTTGGTGAGTCTGACCATGATATTTCCCGAAAGCTAATCAAGTTTGCTTTTATAAACAAATTTGACGGCGCGTAAGAAGTTTGTTTGATTTTAAATGTAGAAGCTAAGCCAAGCAACTATGTCAAAAACCCAATCAAAACGCTACGTTCCAGGCCCGTAGCTAGGAACCGTCGTGTGGCATGAGAAACAATCCTCTGAAAGGCCAGGGCAGCACCTACGTCTTATGTCGAGTGAAACTACAGCAGATGCAATACAAAATATTTTCAAGCTTGTGCCGCAAGTATATACTTCGCGGGGTTCCGTTTTGTGTATCCAAATGGGTATTCGCGATTTGGCGGGTCTTGGTGTTGTGGGAAGCAATATGTATGGCGGGATTTGTACAGCAAAAAAAAACCGAAATATTCTCGCCAAGGGAGGGTAGGATCCTCTTCCTCACCTTGGTCCTTGGATGTTCCAGATCAGGATGTGTCCGTGATTCTGTGGCCCATGATGGAGCCTGCGGGCGAGGTGTGACGGCCCCACTGGTGATGGGTGACGGGTGATGGGTGATGGGTGATGGGTGACGGCCCGCCGGTGACGTTTCATGAGTTTGACTGGGCAACGTACGCATTGGCTTGGACTTGGACACACAGGTAATGAGCATCACTGGAGAGGCGTCTAGTCTCCGCCACTGGAGAGGCATCTAGTCTCCGCCACTGGGAGGCATCTAGTCTCCGCCACTGGAGAGACATCTAGTCTCCGCCACTGGAGCGGCATCTAGTCTCCGCCACTGGGGAGGCATCTAGTCTCCGCCACTGGAGAGACATCTAGTCTCCGCCACTGGGGAGGCATCTAGTCTCCGCCACTGGAGAGGCATCTAGTCTCCGACACTGGGGAGGAATCTAGTCTCCGCCACTGGAGAGACATCTAGTCTCCGCCACTGGAGAGGCATCTAGTCTCCGCCACTGGAGAGGCATCTAGTCTCCGCCACTGGGGAGGCATCTAGTCTCCGCCACTGGAGAGACATCTAGTCTCCGCCACTGGAGAGGAATCTAGTCTCCGCCACTGGGGAGGCATCTAGTCTCCGCCACTGGAGAGGAATCTCGCTGCTGAATTGAGACCAGTCCGATGGACACCCCGCCCTGACCCGACGGGCGGGCCCCCACCGCCAACCCCCCACCGCCAACCCCCCACCGCCAACCGCCAACCCCCCACTGCCAACCCCCACCGCCAACCCCACACCGCCAACCCCCCACCGCCAACCCCCCACCGCCAACCCCCCACCGCCAACCCCACACCGCCAACCCCCCACCGCCAACCCCACACCGCCAACCCCCCACCGCCAACCCCACACCGCCAACCCCCCACTGCCAACCCCCACCGCCAATCCCCCACCGCCAACCCCACACCGCCAACCCCCACCGCCAACCCACCACCGCCAACCCCCACCGCCAACCCGAGGCCACCTCACCACTGAAGGAGTATCCTACTCTCAGTGGGCTATCTCGTCCTTAGTGGGCCATCTCGTCCTTAGTGGGCTATCTCGTCCTTAGTGGGCTATCTCGTCCTTAGTGGGCTATCTCGTCCTTAGTGGGACATCTCGTCCTTAGTGGGCTATCTCGTCCTTAGTGGGCTATCTCGTCCTTAGTGGGCTATCTCATCCTTAGTGGGCTATCTCGTCCTTAGTGGGCTATCTCGTCCTTAGTGGGCTATCTCGTCCTTAGTGGGCCATCTCGTCTGACGAGGGACGTCTATTCAAGTGCGGGGCTCTCCGTCCAATGAGGAGTGCAAGGGAGTTGTTCCATTGAAGAGTGCATATCTAATGAGGGAGCAGAATGGAAACTCCTTTATTGAAGAGCGAGTGGCACTCTCTCCAATGACGAACACTCCATCCACCGACATGCATGTCACGTGTGGACGGGCACCCCGTCCAATTTCAGTTGATAAAGTTGAATTTCAGCTCATATAAACGCGGCTCATATAAATCCCCTTTTAAAACGGCGGCTTGGTTTTCCTTTTTACAGCAATAAACCCTCGCAGCCGGGCCTGCGCTGTTCGTGGATGTCAGGACATCACTTGTGGAATGAGAAGTGACGTCCCTGGTGGAGCCTTTACTTGTCATTGAATTATATATGGCACCTGCGCAGTTTTTGAGTAAATTGGATGTGCAATAGAAAATTTGGTGCGCAAAAGAGCACTATCAATATTTGAATATTTGATATCAATATTTGAAAGCATTGGCCTTTGAATATTGCAATGCATTTTTTTTTTGCAACTGGTGATCTTGAAGAGGATCTTTGTCAGCTAAATAAATCGCCAAAAGCCCTTTCGTTTTCCTTTAAGATCCTTTCACATTGCAACGGTGCAGCATTGACTTGAGCATTGTCCTGCGCTTTACGTCGCAGGTGAGGCGCCAGTGACCCCAACATTGACCTGTAATTACTGTCGCAGGTGGGGTGCCGATGACCCCGATATTGACCTGGGCTCCATGGCACTGTTGCGACACGACTTCAGTCCCGTGCCAAGTCCGAAGACGACTCGTTTCCGGACTCTTTTCGCCGACGCCCTGGACTCGTTCAAGGTCAGTGTGTGATGGCGAACCTCCCAGTAAACTCGCTCACGAGTGGATGTGATGGTTGCTTTATACTCGCATGCTTGAAGGAGATATATTTTAAGCTGCCATTACCCAGCGGTGTGCACCCAGCAGGGGAGGCCGTGTGACGTCATCTGCATGTCACCCTGGCAACAAGGGCGGACACCGCCGGGAATCGAACCCCGTACCTCTGGCGTGCCAGGCGCTCAGTTTAACCAGTGAGCTACCGATGCCCCTACAGGCCCGAGACACTGGCATATCTCCGCCCTGATACGACGCTCATGTCGTTATTCACGACGTTGTTGATCAGGATGGCGAAATTATTGCTGGTTTGCTTTTTGCTCGTCGCCACGTCTGTCATCGTGGAAAAGCGCGAGTCATGCCGCAGACGAACAGCAGCTGTCCTTCGGTGTGGTCTGGGCCTTCTTCTTTTGCCGGCTCTCGCTTTTCATCTGGACTCTCTTAGGACGTCTTTGATCTATCTGCCTCATGCTTTTACGTCGGCCTCTCTCTCTCTCTCTCTCTCTCTCTCTCTCTCTCTCTCTCTCTCTCTCTCTCTCTCTCTCTCTCTCTCTCTCTCTCTCTCTCTCTCTCTCTCTCTCTCTCTCTCTCTCTCTCTCTCTCTCTCTTCTCTCTCTCTCTCTCTCTCTCTCTCTCTCTCTCTCTTTTTTTTTTCTATCTCTATCTCTATCTCTATCTCTATCTCTATCTCTATCTCTATCTCTATCTCTATCTCTATCTCTATCTCTATCTCTATCTCTATCTCTATCTCTATCTCTATCTCTATCTCTATCTCTATCTCTATCTCTATCTCTATCTCTATCTCTATCTCTATCTCTATCTCTATCTCTATCTCTATCTCTATCTCTATCTCTATCTCTATCTCTATCTCTCTCTCTCTCTCTCTCTCTCGCTCTCGCTCGTTCGCTCGCTGCCTTTGTGTCGCTCCATTCTCTCTCCATTTTGCTCCTTTCTGCTCGAATCCTCTTTTTCATATCTCTTTCGATTTATTCCTATGCGTTTGCATCTTTCTAGCGCACTCTTCCTTCTCGTGCTCTCTCGATCTCCCGCTGTGGTTCTTGCCTTTGCTTTTACTCCCTCATTCCCCTTACAGGAGGCTAGTTTGCAGCCGTTCTCCAATCTGGGACTGGAGAATCGCTACTGTCTCAAGGAGGAGTTTGAAGATTGGACACGAGCAAGACGGTCTCTACACACTCTCCAACACGAGGTATTGCTTTCCCAACTCTCTCTCTCTCTCTCTCTCTCTCTCTCTCTCTCTCTCTCTCTCTCTCTCTCTCTCTCTCTCTCTCTCTCTCTCTCTCTCTCTCTCTCTCTCTCTCTCTCTCTATCTCTATCTCTATCTCTATCTCTATCTCTATCTCTATCTCTATCTCTATCTCTATCTCTATCTCTATCTCTATCTCTATCTCTATCTCTATCTCTATCTCTATCTCTATCTCTATCTCTATCTCTATCTCTATCTCTATCTCTATCTCTATCTCTATCTCTATCTCTATCTCTATCTCTATCTCTATCTCTATCTCTATCTCTATCTCTATCTCTCTATCTCTATCTCTATCTCTATCTCTATCTCTATCTCTATCTCTATCTCTATCTCTATCTCTATCTCTATCTCTATCTCTATCTCTATCTCTATCTCTATCTCTATCTCTATCTCTATCTCTATCTCTATCTCTATCTCTATCTCTATCTCTATCTCTATCTCTATCTCTATCTCTATCTCTATCTCTATCTCTATCTCTATCTCTATCTCTATCTCTATCTCTATCTCTATCTCTATCTCTATCTCTATCTCTATCTCTATCTCTATCTCTATCTCTCTCTCTCTCTCTATCTCTATCTCTATCTCTCTCTCTCTCTCTCTCTCTCTCTCTCTCTCTCTCTCTCTCTCTCTCTCTCTCTCTCTCTCTATGTGTGTGTGTGTGTGTGCGTGTGTGTATGTGCCTCTGTATGTATGCTTACATATCGAAGGCGTGTGTACATGTGTACATGACGAAGCATTATTTTCCTCTGGGAACTTGCTGAACCATTTCACGTTTGAACTCTGCTTTTGCAACAGTCGTTCCACATCGACGGCGACGTACGAGACCTGTTCCCGGAAACCCATCTCTTCAGCATTGAAACACTCAGGTGGGTTTGCACATGCGTGGAGAATTAAGCATTTCTTGATTTTTATCTTAGAACGGTCGGTTGTCAGGAACGGATCCCGAAGTTTTGCTCGGGGGGGCATCGTCTCGAAGTCGCCATTCTCTGCAGAGGTGCCACCGATTGAGAAAGCTTCAAGTTGGGGTAGGGGGTGTACTCGGGTGTACCAGCAGGCGTTTTTTGTCTTTACAGGGGCACCTTCGACTGAAAAAAAAGATGAGAGGAGGGTACTAGAGTGCTTTTGTGGAAGAGCCCATGGCACCCCGAAATGCGAATTTCTCCCCGGAGTTGGGCCACTTTTTGCCATCTTGAAATAAAAACATTAATTTCATCAATAATATTTTCCTGTTTCCAGTTTTCCATGAGCTTTTCTGGAGACAAAATAATCAGGAAATCTGTTGATCGAAAAACTCCCAACGAATATGTAGCATCCACTAAGTGCCGAAACGACTTCTTCCCCTTGATTTGCCATTGTGCCTAATTTAAGTTTGCATTATTGTTTTTATGATATGAGTATGCATTATTTCAAACTGTAGTCCATTAAAACAGATCAAAAACGGTACGAAAAGAAGGAACACGTAACCATTATGGCAAACTCCACATGGCGATCAGTGCTAATTTACCCGTGTGATTATCGATTTGTGAAAACATAGAATAAGATTGCTTATACTCTTTCAATTTATCAAAGAGGGCAGTCACCACCAATGCTAAAGAATACATAGAAGAACCGTGATAATATCGTCACCACTGATTGGAATTTTAGACAATCTTACACCTAATTATGGTGAATACGAGTAGTGACGCACTCGACATTTAGACAATCTTAGATTTAGACAATTTAGATTTAGACAATTTAGACAATCTTACACCTAATTATGGTGAATACGAGTAGTGACGCACTCGAAATTTAGACAATCTTAGATTTAGACAATTTAGATTTAGACAATTTAGACAATCTTACACCTAATTATGGTGAATACGGGTAGTGACGGACTCGAAATTTAGACAATCTTAGATTTAGACAATTTAGATTTAGACAATTTAGACAATCTTACACCTAATTATGGTGAACACGAGTAGTGACGCACTCGAAATTTATGTAGCATTGCTTGAATTTGTCATGGGCTTGACTTCCACAGTTGGAGGGGACTGTCAAGTTGGGGGGGGGGGGGAGCTGAGCTGCAAGTTGTGGGGCGGACGGGCTGGAGCCCTCCCAACTGAATAAGATCCTACACCTACCAAGGTCCTGCCGACCGAGGTACCGTGATTCTTTGATGTTGCGCTTGTTATTTGTGGAAAGAAAACTAGGTGTAATGCTACCTGCTGACTCGGAAAAATGACAGATTGATCACATTGCAACATAGGTCTTAAATTATCCTGGCAGTGGCGCAGCCAGGATTTTCCTAATGGGGCAGCCACGATCAAGAAAATGGAATGAAGCGGAAAATGCATGCGGCGCGCGACTCGCGTCGAAGGTTTGGGGTTTTGCGTCGTGAAATCTCAAAATTGATCGCTTCATCTAGTGTACGGTTGGATGCTAGGGGGGGGGGACCCCCTGGCTGCTCGTCTGATATTTGATATTAAGAAGTGATAGTTAATCAGCACACAGTAAAATGTGTACATCACGAAGTAATTCCCCGCTTCGTCCATCCCCATATTTTGCACCACCACGACTGCGTTGCCGCTGGCTATTCGCAGACGCACCAGGCGCTGGGATGGTAACGGTTGAACTGCGCTGTGAGTTTGTCTTGTTTGTCCTCGAGAACACAGAACTTCCGTATTGCATTGTGGCGTATTTGACATATGTGGCATAACACATGTACCATCACGTATGTGGCATAGTACATGGGACATAACACATGTGACATCACACATGCATCATCATATAGATGTGACGTCACGCATGTGACATCACACACGTGACGCGACACGCGGTTCCAGCGCGGAGGGAACAGCCGTGTTGACGCAAACTCTGCCGGAGAGCGCCACCACCTGGGAGGCCTCTGCCGTCTGTGTCCACCCAGAGGTCAGTGTCATCCGCAGGTCAATGTCCAGTATCAGCCACGGGTCAATGTCGTTCAGACGTCTGAGTCATTCAACGGTCAGAACCGCTCAGAGATGTATGCTATTCAGAAATCGGGGCGGGTTAGAGTTCAGTGTCACTCAATCATACGCCAGTGCCACTCTGTCACATGCCTGTGTCAGTCAGGTTCAGGTGAGTATCAGTCCGTCACAGGTTATCATTTAGTTCCGGGTGAGGGTCAGTCAGTCCCAGGCCATCATTCGATTCCAGACGTAAGAGTCAGTCAGTCCCAGGCCGGTGCCATTAACTATCAGAAGTCGGTGTCAGGCGGTGCTGAGGTCGGTTGGTTGGTTGGTTATTGGTTTTACGACACATCGACCGTTGAGTCATGTTGCGTCGCCAATCTCTCACGCCGATTGGCCGCGGGCGAAGAGTAACGACAGGTGAGACTCGAACCCACAACCTTTCGATTGTGACACGGGAAACTAACCCTTAGACCACTCGTCCCCGGTGCTGAGTGAGGTCAGTTTCAGTTAGGGATCAGTGGTCAGGGGTCAGGGGTCAGGGGTCAGGGGTCAAGGGACAGGGGACAGTGGTCAGTGAAGTGCAGAGCTCGTTGCATCCATATAATCGACTGGGTTCATGTCATTCAGAGACCATTGTCACATAGAAATGACTGCCACCTAGTGGTAACCACAGCGGAGAGGTTGGTGGCATCCCGAGGTCATTGTCACCTACTGGTCACCACAACGGAGAGGTCGGCGACATCCCAAGTTTACTGCCACGTGGTGGTCACTGTAGGGGAGAGGTCGGTGACATCCAGGCGGTGAAGCACTACGTCCGGCCGTGCTGCTCCTGCTCATATAAACGCAGCCGGAGCCGAACTGCCCGGCCAGTCTATGACCGCAGGCTGTGTCACCGACCACCGTGCCCCCAGGCGGGCTTGGGTCGGTCGGCCGAGGCGACAATCGCCGTCGAAAAGTTGATGCTGACCAAGCTGACCCTGCCGAAGACCGTGAAGAGGGGCGAGGTGGCCAACGTGACTGCAGCCGTGCTCAACTTCTACGACTCCAGCCTGTCGGTGAGCCGAGGTCGTGGTGGTGGGCTCGCCTGCGGGACGAGAGGCTGCGGGTTCAAGGCCAGGCGACGTCTGGTCGGTTAGACTCTGCAGTCGGCTGAATGCGCGCCAGAGGCTGATTGGAACAGCATGGCGGTGCCAGGTGATGGTTCAGTTTTCAACATGTGAAAGGGTATGCACCCGTGTATACTTTTGCGGGAAAATGAAAAATATCATTATTCACAATAGACACGTTTGTTTCACAAACATTTTCACTTCTTCCGATAAAACAAAATAACACAACAATACAAAAACAATTCGTTATACGCTGACGACTGTGCAACGGTAAAAAACAACAACGACTGTTGGTTTAGGTCCCCCGCACCCCTGCATGCGACTATTAGCACTGGCGACCAGCGCCACACCTGCTCCTTCAGCTGCACCTGACGCTGGCTGCCTCGGACCACTACTCTCTGGTGGACTCGAGTGCGCCGTACGGCATCGACTTTTGCGTCTCAGCCGGCAGCTCTGCGGTCGCCCACTTCGCGTTGACCTTCAGTGACTTCGGCGAGGTCGACGTCGCCGTAACGGCTCAGGTCAAGGACGGAAGCTGTTTATATACCAACGCCGTGTCTCCGGCCAGGTATGTCACTGGGTCGGTGCGTCATGATAGGTCGCAATAGGTCACCGAGGCGGCCGGTGTTGGGATATACCTATGCAACTGAACAGGTCGATATTGACATGCTTAAATACATGTATATAGTGGTTCGGTGATGAATTGTTCCTCTTTAGACTGACGTCCTCAGATGAGAAATGGGCGATCCAGTAGGATGGAAGAGGGGAGGGGGGTAAAAAGGTAATTGCCACCGATTAAGATGTGTAATAAATGTAATAACAATTGTGAGTGAATAATAATAATTTATGCATGCTAATACTGTTTTTCAATCAAACAAATTCCTCTGGCACAGTCACTGAAGTCCATCATCAATATTATTGATAATAGGATCTTTGTAAAACCATAATATGCTACATCATACATCATATCATAGTAAAATGCTAGTGTATAATAAAATGTATAATACAATTTTAATGATAGTACTGCACATGCGTTCGGAAATTCGCTTCCCTTGATGGCACCTATGTATACCTCTGCGGACGCTATTTTGTTATATTAATCGTGTGGAGGTTTTGAGCCCGTGGAAGATGTGATCTGTGGAGTCCATGATGCAGGATCACCTTCGACATTAACACACCCTGTCTCGGGGGGTGGTGATGATATGCGCCCCCCCCCATGGTTTTCCGCGGATAGTCAAAGAACGGCGCGGGGGGGGGCGTGGGGCGCCGAAATTTGACATACTTTTTCCACATCCACTTGGCATGTTGTGTCAAAATTTTGAGGTCAAGTCATTTATGGTCAACGAGTTACTGAAGTTCAACAGTTTAATACAACTTTCAGCGTTTTATTATCTTTATGGATGAAAGAAAACGCACCACAGGAATTTGTGGTATTTTTTTCGTTTTTGATGACTTGTTAAGTTTGCATATTTGCCGATTAGGGATAAAATCGAAGATTCTGGCTAAAATAAGCATTTTTTCCGAGAGCGAGTTGACTTCAAGCAACGTTTTGCGGCCCGCTCTACGAATTATAAAAATAAGAATGAAGGAAAATTTTAAACAAAAAAATGTTTAATTTAAAAGAGATATATTTTTTTTCGTGTGAAAAACGTTTGGGGCTATGCTCGGTTTCGTCTTCTCTTCTAATTCCAATAATTTCTGTTTTTCAAATATTCCCAAAATCAACTCCCCAGAGCAAAAAACATGATGTCAGTCGTGAAAGCATAGACCCCCTAGTGACGTCACTTTTGGAGAGGTAATGGTATTTTGGGTTACGAATTATAAGATTATAAAAACAAGAATGAAGGAAAATTTTAAACAAAAAAATGTTTAATTTAAAAGAGATATATTTTTTTTCGTGTGAAAAACGTTTGGGGCTATGCTCGGTTTCGTCTTCTCTTCTAATTCCAATAATTTCTGTTTTTCAAATATTCCCAAAATCAACTCCCCAGAGCAAAAAACATGATGTCAGTCGTGAAAGCATAGACCCCCTAGTGACGTCACTTTTGGAGAGGTAATGGTATTTTGGGGGGCTGGCCCTACCCGTTGAGCGCTTTCCGATGACACCTCCTTCGTTTTCGTGCGACGCTTAGTTTGGAGATTAGAGGGGGTATGAACCCCCTCACACACCCCTCCCGAGAAGGGTGTGAGGATCTGACCGGAGAGCCGGGTTAATGGCTACGGCTACACTAGTACCGTCACCTACAATAACACTGCGCTTCAATCGTTAGAGATGCCTTTAACTGCCCTCTAAGGATCCACTTGGTCCCGTCCCGACACCCCTTGTGGTTCCGCCCCAAGAAAAGACACGCATGGTCGGAAGTTATCAAAACTACTGGCATTCAAGAGTATCCATCAGCACTATTTGACGTGCCTCGCGAATGATCTCGTTCCTCACCACTATTGCACGTGCCAAGCGAATAATCTCGCCCTCAGCACTATTTGACGTGCCTAGAAAATGACCTCGTTCCTCACCACTATTGCACGCGCCAAGCGAATAATCTCGCTCCTTAGCACATATAACGTGCGTAGCGAATGATCTCGTTCCTCACCACTGTTTGACGCGCCTGGCGAATGATCTCGTTCCTCACCACTGTTTGACGCGCCTGGCGAATGATCTCGCTCATGAGCACTATTTGACGTGCCTGGCGAACGATCCCGCTCCTCAGCACTATTTGACGTGTTTGATGAACAATATCGCCCCTCAGCGCTACTGGACGTGCCTAATGAGTAATATCACTCCTCCGCACTATTTGACGTGCCATGCGAATGATTTTGATCCTCAGCACTATTGGACGTGCCAGTGAATAATATCGCGCCTCAACACAATTGGATCTGACTTGTGAATCATCTCGCTCCTCAGCACTATTGCACGTGCCTAGTGAATTAGTTATATCTCCTGTACTATTGGACGTACCTAGTGAATAATCTGTCTCCTCAGCACTATTGAACGTCAATAGTCAATAATTTCGCTCCTCAGCACTATTTAGCGTGCCTAGCAAATGACCTCGCTCTTTGGCACTATTGGACATACCTAGTGAATAGTCTCGCTACTCAGCACTCACCACTATATAACGTACCTGGCGAATGATCTGACCCCTCAACACTATTGGACGTGCCTGGTGAATAGTCTCGCTACTCAGCACTCAGCACTATATAACGTACCTGGCGAATGATCTGACCCCTCAGCACTATTGGACGTGCCTGGTGATCAATCTAGGATGTTCGAGTAGCGCATGCATTCCAAATGTGTGCTTAGCTTCCACCAATGACCAGAGACGTAGGAACAGTCCAGAAGTTGGAGAGGAGGAGGGCCAAAACCGCTCTGAAGTCTCGATTCTCCTATGCAATACCCATAGGGCCAACAGTAAACTCACCCAAAGTTTGGAGGGGGCGTTGTCACCTCTGCATCGCCCCACTGTCGGGGTTCCTAGACCATGCGCACATGCAAATGATCATGTGCATGCTACAGAGGTACGGCTCCAGTGACGTGGCGACTCCTTCCCCAGTAACGCCACGGCCCGCCCCGGTGGAACTGTGACACACCTCCATGGACAACGACTCCGCCCCCAACACCGCCACGGCCCGCCCCGGTGGCACTGTGACACACCTCCATGGACAACGACTCCGCCCCCAGTAACGCCACGGCCGCCCCGGTGGACCGTAACACGCCTCCATGGACAACGACTCCGCCCCCAGTAACGCCACGGACCGCCCCGGTGGCTTGTGACACGCCTCCATGGACAACGCTCCGCCCCCAGTAACGCCACGGCCCGCCCCGGTGGCACTGTGACACGCCTCCATGGACAACGACTCCGCCCCCAGTAACGCCACGGCCCGCCCCGGTGGCACCGTAACACGACTCCATGGACAACGACTCCGCCCCAGTAACGCCACGGCCCGCCCCGGTGGACCGTAACACGCCTCCATGGACAACGCTCCGCCCCCAACACCGCCACGGCCCGCCCCGGTGGCACCGTAACACGCCTCCATGGACAACGACTCCGCCCCCAGTAACGCCACGGACCGCCCCGGTGGCGTTGTGACACGCCTCCATGGACAACGACTCCGCCCCCAACACCGCCACGGCCCGCCCCTATGGTACTATGACACGCCTCCATGGACAACGGCTCCGCCCCCAGTAACGCCACGGCCCGCCCCGGTGGCGTTGTGACGCGCCTCCATGGACAACGACTCCGCCCCAACACCGCCACGGCCCGCCCCGGTGGTACTATGACACGCCTCCATGGACAACGACTCCGCCCCCAGTAACGCCACGGCCCGCCCCGGTGGCACCGTAACACGCCTCCATGGACAACGACTCCGCCCCCAGTAACGCCACGGCCCGCCCCGGTGGCACCGTAACACGCCTCCATGGACAACGACTCCGCCCCCAGTAACGCCACGGCCCGCCCCGGTGGCACCGAAACACGCCTCTATGGACAACGACTCCGCCCCCAGTAACGCCACGGACCGCCCCGGTGGCGTTGTGACACGCCTCCATGGACAACGACTCCGCCCCCAACACCGCCACGGCACGCCCCTATGGTACTATGACACGCCTCCATGGACAACGGCTCCGCCCCAGTAACGCCACGGCCCGCCCCGGTGGCGTTGTGACGCGCCTCCATGGACAACGACTCCGCCCCAACACCGCCACGGCCCGCCCCGGTGATACTATGACACGCCTCCATGGACAACGACTCCGCCCCCAGTAACGCCACGGCCCGCCCCGGTGGCACTGTGACACGTCTCCATGGACAACGACTCCGCCCCAGTAACGCCACGGACCGCCCCGGTGGCACTGTAACACGCCTCCATGGACAACGACTCCGCCCCAGTAACGCCACTGCCCGCCCCGGTGGTACTATGACACGCCTCCATGGACAACGGCTCCGCCCCCAGTAACGCCACGGATCGCCCCGGTGACACTGTGACACACCTCCATGGACAACGACTCCGCCCCCAACACCGCCACGGCCCGCCCCGGTGGAACTGTGACACACCTCCATGGACAACGACTCCGCCCCCAGTAACGCCACGGCCCACCCCGGTGGAACTGTGACACACCTCCATGGACAACGACTCCGCCCCCAGTAACGCCACGGCCCACCCCGGTGGAACTGTGACACACCTCCATGGACAATGACTCCGCCCCCAGTAACGCCACGGCCCACCCCGGTGGAACTGTGACACACCTCCATGGACAACGACTCCTCCCCCAGTAACGCCACGGACCGCCCCGGTGGAACTGTGACACACCTCCATGGACAACGACTCCGCCCCCAGCACCGCCACGGCCCGCCCCGGTGGAACTGTGACACACCTCCATGGACAACGACTCCGCCCCCAACACCGCCACGGCCCGCCCCGGTGGAACTGTGACACACCTCCATGGACAACGACTCCGCCCCCAGTAACGCCACGGCCCACCCCGGTGGAACTGTGACACACCTCCATGGACAACGACTCCGCCCCCAGTAACGCCACGGCCCACCCCGGTGGAACTGTGACACACCTCCATGGACAACGACTCCGCCCCCAGTAACGCCACGGCCCGCCCCGGTGGAACTGTGACACACCTCCATGGACAACGACTCCGCCCCCAACACCGCCACGGCCCGCCCCGGTGGCACTGTGACACACCTCCATGGACAACGACTCCGCCCCCAGTAACGCCACGGACCGCCCCGGTGGAACTGTGACACACCTCCATGGACAACGACTCCGCCCCCAACACCGCCACGGCCCGCCCCGGTGGCGCTGTGACACGCCTCCATGGACAACGACTCCGCCCCCAGCACCGCCACGGCCCGCCCCGGTGGAACTGTGACACACCTCCATGGACAACGACTCCGCCCCCAGCACCGCCACGGACCGCCCCGGTGGAACTGTAACACGCCTCCATGGACAACGACTCCGCCCCCAACACCGCCACGGCCCGCCCCGGTGGAACTGTGACACGCCTCCATGGACAACGACTCCGCCCCCAACACCGCCACGGCCCGCCCCGGTGGAACTGTGACACACCTCCATGGACAACGACTCCGCCCCCAACACCGCCACGGCCCGCCCCGGTGGCACTGTGACACACCTCCATGGACAACGCATTCCTGCATATTGGCTACTCACCACGATTTCAGTGTGGTCGATTTCAGCTCTGGTATGCAAACGCCATGAAGCTGGCTATTTCCGCACGTCATCAGGCTGACGTTAAGATTTCCCAGAAGATGCACCCAGCCCGCTCCAATGCGTGACAGTGACACTCATTGACGCTCAGTGACACCCACTAACGCCCAGTGATGGTCACTGATGCCCAGTAATGCCCGGTGACTCCCAATGACGCCCAGTGACACCCGGTGGCGCTTCCAGTGACGCCCAATGACGCCCAGTGACGTTCAGTAATGCCCAGTCACGCCCAGTCACGCTCAGTGATGCCCAGTGACGCCCAGTGATGGTCACCGATTCCCGGTGACTCCCAGTGACCTCCAGTGACGCCCAGTGATGGTCACTGCTTCCCAGTGATGCCTAGTGACACCCAGTGATGGTTACTGGTGCCCAGTGATAGCCGGTGACACCCAGTGACTCCCAATGATGGTCACTGATGCCCAGTGACACCCAGTGACACCAAGTGGCGCTTCCAGTGACTCCCAGTCACACTCAGTGATGTCCAGTGACGCCCAGTGATGGTCACTGATGCCTGGTGACTCCCAGTGACGCCCGGTGGCGTCCAGTGACGATTAGTGACGCCCAGTGACGCTTCCAGTGACACAGTCATTCGGACGCTGCTCGTGAAGCCGGAGGGATTCCCGCAGGAGACGACCACGTCGCTCTTCGTCTGTCTGGACCCGGGTGAGCTCCCCGGGATACGTCACGTGCTCTGCCAGAGCTGGTCTGACCGTTGGGACCAATTTGTCTGCAGCATATTCAATATATTCAAACGCTTTAACGGCAACGGGTATTTTAACATGCGCTCGGTCTGCATGCGTCTATGGACCAAATATTGACATGATGCACGAAACAGTTTGCAGTCCTGTACCACTAGAAATGTGTGCATCGACTAGTTGTGACTTCGTGATATTGCTTGATTTCATCCGGAGGGCATGCGGCTACATTTGCAACCAAAACTTGCAAACAAATGAAAATACAATTATAGAAATCAGCCAGTCGTTCATTTATCATTGCGATTATGGTGCTTTGGTATATCAACTTGTGCCGCAAGTGTGCTGTGTTGCTTGTCCGATGCATGGTGATACCGTTTTGGGTAGGCCGTGATCAAACGAGAATTGACTTTGGGGATGATTGCCGCGCTCGTTGGTGATTGTAAGCCCACCTTCTCAGCCTCCGGACTCCCCCCTAGTAATTATACATCAATCGAAGGATGATCATTGACTTGGGGAGGGGCAAGACCAAGACTGGGGGAAGCCCAATGCTGGCATGATAGAGCAGGTCCCTGTTCTCAATTCCATGCGAAGCTGAATTTGGCACACGACTACGGCAAATATGATGCATGTGAAAAGGGCGCAGGGGTGGAGTGGGTGTGGCTCTAGAACTGGGCTTTCCATCTTCCGAGAATGCTTGAAATGTCAGCCGACCCATGCAAACCTTCGCTACATCCATCGCCAGGTGCCACGTCCGTCCAACCACGTGATTCCATACCAGGTGACTCAGTACCACGTGACTCGTCAGCGCAGCCGTAACCCCGAGTCGGCTGCGCAGGTCAGGAGACGTCCGGGGTCGCGCAGCTGGCTCGGCCTGACTCCCTGATCGCCGGCTCCGAGAGGGCCTTCGTGTCGGTGTTCGGCGACCTGTTGGCACCAACTATCCAGGTGCGATGGACGCACGAGCCGGCGCCAGGACCATTTGTCACGAGCACGCCGAACACGCTGCATCAATTTAGAATTTGTGTTTGCTTCCCATGACTGTGTCTTCTTGGAGAGAGCTATTTGATGTATTACAGAATGCCAGCCGAGGGCGCCATTCCGTGCGCTGGACGAGCGAGGGCGTGAGGCTGGCTACGCCCTCTTATGTATCTTGGGTACCTGGGCTATGCCCTCTTATAATCACGTGCCTAACATCTCTACGCCCTCTTGTGTCTCTCATGTCCTCTATGTCTGAGGATGGTTATATGAATCTCGAGCCGCAGGCATCGAAGGCATAATAGCGGACAATAATTATACCCGCTATTATGCCTTCTGTTCATTCGGCACGAGAACGTACAGCCATGAGCAACTCTCCTGGAACACATTCGGCACATTCAACGTGTTCAACATTGCAAATACTCAGATTAACACTTCCGATGAGGTATGGCAACAATTGAAACTAAAAGAGCAGGTTTAATTGTAAGTGAAAACGCACGGCGTGGAAGGCAGCAATTTAAAAAATGTATCAGGTTTGAAAATCGTGACTGTCGGGTCGCCGATGCCCTTGGCTTCGTGTCTACCCGCCATTTGTTTCGTGTCTACCCGCCATTTGTTTCGTGGCTACCCGCCATTTGTTTCGTGTCTACCCGCCATTTGTTTCGTATCTACCCGCCACGTGCTTCGTATGACCACACCATTGGGCTTGGGCTCCGCCATTTCGTAACATAAAGGAGCACATTTTCCACGAGAGTTCAGTTTGAAGAACGCTGGCATCTATTCGTCTTCGCTGTCCTGGTAAGACAGGGTTCGAGTCCATAGACGAACTCGCGTTTAGCCTCTGACTACGAGAATCGGCAGGCAAATGGCATTATGACAATTTCTGGAATAATAACCATTGCGGTGCGTGTACGATAGTATCAGGTATCTTAAGCAAACGTTTGATCCCGAAGTGTTCACGTAGATTTGCACGGTGTACAGAATGCTACGTGCGTCGTCTGCAATGTATGCGGATAAAACATTACCCACATCTATGAAGTTCGTACGCTTTGAGAACGCAACAACGGCGTGTGGCTTTCTCTCACACCTGCACAACGTTTGTTGGAATGCACACATCTTTGTTCAACGTTTGTCGCCCGATTTTGCAACGGTTCTCCCTTCTGCTGTGGGCAGAACCTTGGCCGACTGATCCAGCAACCGTCCGGCGGCGGCGAGCCAAACATGATTGAGTTCGTGCCCAACATCCACGTGCGCTCCTATCTGGAGGAGACCGGCCTTCTCACCGACAATAACCGGCAGCTGACTGAGAACAACATGCGCACCGGTGAGAGCGGGGAGGGAGAAATGGATAGAGGGAGGAAGAGAGATAGAGAGAAATAAAGAGATAGATAGATGGGTAGATTGATAGATAAAGGGATGGATAAAGATGCAGATAAGGATACAGACAAAGGAGATGTAAATGTAAAGGGAGATGTAAATAAAGTGGTAAAGAGAGAGAGAGAGAGGAGAAGCGAAAGATAGAAAGATAGAGAGGGGAAAAGGAAAGTGACTAATGCTCCTTGTTGTTATTCGCTATTATCGTCCAGTATAGTCTTTATCACCATTACACAGGAACATGCAGCGTTCGCCTTCCTCTCAGCCTGGTGATGCTCACCACGAAGCTGACCACGAGGTATCCACGAGGTGTTCACGAGACACACTGCCGCAGGGTACCAGCGGCAGCTGAGCTATCGGCGGGACGATGGCTCGTACTCTTCGTATGGCAACCTGGACCCGGAGCCCTCCTTATGGCTCACCGCCTTCGTCGTCAAGTCGTTCCAGGAGGCGTCGCAGTACATCGATATCGGTAAGGCGTTTGATGTTGTTCTTGGGAGTGTGCAACACCTGTTGCCTACATGCTTATTCGTGCGTTGGTTATTGGTTCGATGGCCAATTCCGGACACCTTTCCGGCTTCTATTCCCGCGGCTTCGTGGTCCCGTGGCACCGCTGGCTTCGAAGGCGCGCGTTTCTGTGGTCGCGAGAATAAAAAGTACAAGGAGGTTGCATCAACCTCTCCCGCCTGGACGAGGGAAAGCAGTGAGTGCTGCACTTTCTCCTATGATTGCAAGGGTCACAACTAAAAATGGAGTAAACATGCATCACTCCTCGGTTCATATAATAAAATGACACCCGTGATCGATACCTAGAACCATCTCGTCTTACTGTCCAGTATCCGTTCAGGTGCATAAAACCATAGGCAAACAGAGGGTTGAATACTGCATATCCGTAGAGGCATGCTGCCGTCTGGAAATATTAATACTATGCAGTGGTGTTATTTGATATACTCTTGGGGTTAAAGTGCCCATTCAATACTGCGTGGCACAAGCAGTATATAAGAAGAACAAGCAGAAGATTGAGAATGTACAACGACGAGCAACATAACTATCGAGGGGATGGGCAGAAAGAACTGTTCAGAGAGGGTTCAAGAACTAATGCTACTTTCGCTCGAGTTCTGGAGGAGGAGGTGATGCGTGCTGCAGGCGTACTGGGTCATGCACAAGGTAGACAAACTGACTGATTTCTTCGAGCGCCGGAGACATGCACGGTTAAGATGGCACTAACGAAGGTTCCAGAAAGAAATGCAGCACGAGTCTTGTTAGGGAAAACGCATTTAGCCAAAGGGCGGTGAGTGGGACGGACTGCCAGAAGGGGTGGTGTCGAGCGAAACCATCAACTAATTCAAGAATCGACTGGGAATCCGGTGGACTGGTGATCCACAACTGTACCTAAAGCCACAATCCCCTAATGCAAGCAGTCACTCATCAGCCGCTGTACCTAAAGCCACGGTCCCCTAATGCAACCAGTCACTCATCAGCTGCTGTACCTAAAGCCACAGTCCCCTAATGCAACCAGTCACTCATCAGCTGCTGTACCTAGAGCCACAGTCCCCTAATGCAACCAGACACTCATCAGCTGCTGTACCTAAAGCCACAGTCCCCTAATGCAACCAGTCACTCATCAGCTGCTGTGCCTAGAGCCACAGTCCCCTAATGAAACCAATCACTCATCAGCTACTGTACCTAAAGCCACAGTCCCCTAATGCAACCAGTCACTCATCAGCTGCTGTACCTAAAGCCACAGTCCCCTAATGCAACCAGACACTCATCAGCTGCTGTACCTAAAGCCACAGTCCCCTAATGCAACCAGTCACTCATCAGCTGCTGTACCTAAAGCCACGATCCCCTAATGAAACCAATCACTCATCAGCTGCTGTACTTAAAGCCACGGTCCCCTAATGCAACCAGTCACTCATCAGCTGCTGTACCTAAAGCCACAGTCCCCTAATGCAACCAGTCACTCATCAGCTGCTGTACCTAAATACACAGTCTCCTAGTGCAACCAGTCACTCATCAGCTGCTGTACCTAAAGCCACAGTCCCCTGATGAAACCAATCACTCATCAGCTGCTGTACTTAAAGCCACAGTCCCCTAATGCAACCAGTCACTCATCAGCTGCTGTACCTAAATACACAGTCTCCTAGTGCAACCAGTCACTCATCAGTTGCTGTACCTAAAGTCACAGTGCCCTAATGCAACCAGTCACTCATCAGTTGCTGTACCTAAAGTCACAGTGCCCTAATGCAACCAGTCACTCATCAGCTGCTGTACCTAAAGCAGAGGGCAGCAGCTCGTCGCTGCTGGTCTCCAGGATGGTTAGCATGGTGAACATGGTGAGCTTATATTGGTAGATCCCACTGTCGGCAGGTCAGCGGCCGTCCTCGGGATGCCAGATCTGCAGGTCCAGGTCGTCCGGATGCCAGGCGGGCTTTTCAGTTTAGTGAAATTGCTAGAAATACTGAAGTTTAGGGGCTGCGTCGGTCATGCAGCCTTGCCAAATCTACGATTTGTATTGAAAGCAATCACGCCGGTTTCGACAACCGCTATGCGGCCGGTGTGCTACTCTCGCAGGAAAACAGAGATGCGGAATCAGTAGACGGTTTTCATTGCCTGATTTTAGAATCGGTTGCCAACTCTGCCTCAAACATTCCTGGCATGTTATTCAATACATATACCGCATATGATTTAATAAGTGCAAGAACGTCCCGAAATTTAATCGAGTATTTCTTTAGTGGTTCCATTGCAACACACCCACGATGTCATTTGGATTGTTAAACTTTTATTCGTACACCCATTCGTCTCGGGGTCATTTGGTATCTTTAGCTTCTTATGCTTAAGATGAACACAATAAAAATGCATGATCGTTGACCACGGCTTACCTGCGAAAATTAGCCCTCAACTGTTTTGGTCGCCCCGTGCAGATATTTCCCCAAGCAGTTATTGCCCGCGAGTACTCTGTATATTTTGGATTCATGTTCTGATTTCGTTGTGGTTTCACTCTTACGTAATCATATACTGTGCCGAATGTTTAAATGCTGACCAGTTTCATTCCTCCACGTTTGCTGTCGTCAGTATCTGCAAACATTAATACAATGAGGGATGTTGTTTCATATACTTTGGAGGTGGAAGTTCGTCAAAACTATGTTGGTCAAAATTGTGTCAAAACTAAACCTCAATGTTGGTCCCCCCACAATCATTTAAACATTTAGCATTGAACCCTATGGAGTGTGCTCCCCTCCAATCCAGTTTGAGCCGCCCATTGCCTTCATGTATTGTGCCCCCACCCCACTCCAATAATTTTAAGTAATCAATGCTGTGATACAATGATAACCAAATGGAATGATAAAAGATAAACTGCAATTAGTAGGCCAATATCTGTATTATTTGCTGGCAATCCTCACCGAATAAAGATCTCAAAGAATAAAATGGCGCATCCTCTAGTCACCACGAGCATTTTTCGCAGACGAGTCGGCCAATCGGGAGAGTGCTGAATGGCTGTTGAGGCAACAGCAGCCAGACGGATGTTTTTCGGCACACGGTGATCTGCTGCACATCGAGATGCAGGTGTGTAGCAGTTGCTTCCACTTGGCAGAGAAAGTGGGCGGATAAGATGGGCGGACAAGGTTCCGCTTTGTACCCCATGAACTGTGGCAGTCTCAAATAACAAGGACGAACGGCGTCGGGAAGCCTAAAAACTCTTGTGACAAAGCATTGTCGCGGCTACTATAGTGTTCAGCTTTGGCGTACACATTTTCGCCTCCATTTAGCACTGAATATGTTTATACAAATGACAGCCACAGGGTGCTGGTGGTTTTGTGCTTAAGACCGCGACGTCTACTTGTACGTTTTGCGCCCTCATTACGGAGTTTGGAACTTCATTGCATATGCTTAGTTAGTATTCATGTAAAACAGTAGATGACCGCAATCTTTGTTGGGTGAATGCAAAAGCCAGACTAGATACAATTACTTTGGAGCGCTGTGTATTAATCATCTGACAACGTCACAATGCTTGTCTGTAACTGCACCGTCCTGCCTAAGATTTTCCAAGATGTTTTCCTGTGCGAAACTCTCCTGTTCAGTAGCCGGACATGCTGTTTTTGATTGCTCGTTTCGGGTGCTCGCTGAGTCTAAACTGTGCCAAGGCATTGGGAGCCAGAGTCTAAACTGTGCCAAGGCATTGGGAGCCAGAGTCTAAGCTGTGCCAAGGCATTGGGAGCCAGAGTCTAAACTGTGCCAAGGCATTGGGAGCCAGAGTCTAAACTGTGCCAAGGTATTGGGAGCCAGAGTCTAAACTGTGCCAAGGCATTGAGAGCCAGAGTCTAAACTGTGCCAAGGCATTGAGAGCCCACCTTCAGCCCGATTGTCGTACGTCGTCCCAGCCATCTGGAAGACTGTTGCCCTCTCTGCATGAGCAGCGAGCCCTCCCAATGCTATGCGATTAGGAAAAGACACGAAAATATTGCTAAGCTTTTCGGATGGTTTTGTGTATCAGAAGTTCGTTCCCAAGAGCAATGTGTTCGCAAGTTTCCCAGATCGCCTGGCATTCTGAAGGGGGAGAACGACCAAAATAAAAGCGTAAGGAAAAGGGAAATTTGTCAACGTGCGAGGCGCGGCGAAAAATGTCTGGCTTTACGTCTCGAAAATCTGAAAATTTATCTTTGGATTTTTGGTATTTTTGGTTGCTAAGGGGGAGGGCGGGCCTCCGCCTTCTCCTTGGCTGCGCCTCTGCTTGTGGACATCAAGTTGCAGAAGGTTTAAATTTTCGGAGAATCGAGATGAAGGGCAAGGAAGCAGTTAATACAAAATCAGCTTCCACACTCTATTATTAGTGCAGTAGGCATCACATGCAAAAGAAACACCTGACGGTGGGCATGGCGGGCGTGGGGCATTTGTTCTTTTTTCTCAACAGCTGCGTTTGCATCGTTCATCTGAATTATCTGACAATTTCAAGCTTCAGTAATCTCACGTCCACGAGATATGGCCTCGTCCGGAAGACTGTGACTGCATGACTGCGTCACTGTGACTGTGACTGCGTGACTGTGACTGCGTGACTGTAACTGCGCGACTGCGACTGTGACTGTGACTGACTGCGTGACTGTGACTCCGTGACTGTGACTGCGCGACTGCGACTGTGACTGCGGCCGAGCATGCCTCGAGGAGGTGCGGCTGACGGTGGCTGACGGTGGCCGCCCGCGGACCTGCGGGCAGGGCGGCACGGAGACAGGTGGTTCGGCAGCGCTGACCGCCTACGTCATCCTGGCGCTGCGTGACGTCGTCACACACGACCGGCTGGCGCCGGCGTTGAGCTGTCTGGAGCGCGCCTCCCAGCACGGCAGCGTCACTCTCTTCTCAGAGGTACCGTGTTGTGTGGTGTCGTCTTGTGTTGTGTTGTGTTGTGTTGTGTTGTGTCGTGTGGTGTGGTGTTGTGTTGTGTTGTGCTGTTGTGTGGTGTGTGGTGTTGTGTTGTGTTGTGTTGTGTTGTGTTGTGTGGTGTTGTGTTGTGGTGTGGTGTGTTGTATGGTATTGTGTGGTGTTGTGGTGTGTTGTGTTGTGTTGTATTGTGTTGTATTGTGTGGTGTTGTGGTGTGTTGTGTTGTGTTGTATTGTGTTGTATTGTGTGGTGTGGTGGGTTGTGTTGTGGTGGGTTGTGTTGTGTTGTGTGGTGTCGTATTGTGGTGGGTTGTGTTGTGTTGTGTTGTGTCGTGTGGTGTGGTGTTGTGTTGTGTTGTGCTGTTGTGTGGTGTGTGGTGTTGTGTTGTGTCTGGAGCGCGCCTCCCGTCACGACAGCGTCGCTCTCTTCTCAGAGATACCGTGTTGTGTGGTGTCGTCTTGTGTTGTGTTGTGTTGTGTTGTGTTGTGTTGTGTTGTGTCGTGTGGTGTGGTGTTGTGTTGTGTTGTGCTGTGGTGTGGTGTGGTGTGTGGTGTTGTGTTGTGTCTGGAGCGCGCCTCCCGTCACGACAGCGTCGCTCTCTTCTCAGAGATACCGGGTTGTGTTGTGTTGTGTTGTGTTGTGTTGTGTTGTGTTGTGTGGTGTTGTGTTGTGGTGTGGTGTGTTGTGTGGTATTGTGTGGTGTTGTGTTGTGGTGGGTTGTGTTGTGTGGTGTGGTGGGTTGTGTTGTGTTGTGTTGTGTTGTTGTGGGTTGTGTTGTGTTGTGTGGTGTCGTGTTGTGGTGGGTTGTGTTGTGTCTGGAGCGCGCCTCCCAGCACGACAGCATCACTCTCTTCTCAGAGGTACCGTGTTGAGTAGTGTTGTGTTGTGGTGTGGTGTGTTGTGTGGTGTTGTGTTGTGGTGTATGGTGTTGTGCTGTGTTGTGTTGTGTTGTATTGTGGTGTGGTGTGTTGTGTTGTGGTGGGTTGTGTTGTGTTGTGTGGTGTCGTGTTGTGGTGGGTTGTGTTGTGTTGTGTTGTGTCGTGTGGTGTGGTGTTGTGTTGTGTTGTGCTGTTGTGTGGTGTGTGGTGTTGTGTTGTGTCTGGAGCGCGCCTCCCGTCACGACAGCGTCGCTCTCTTCTCAGAGATACCGTGTTGTGTGGTGTCGTCTTGTGTTGTGTTGTGTTGTGTTGTGTTGTGTTGTGTTGTGTCGTGTGGTGTGGTGTTGTGTTGTGTTGTGCTGTGGTGTGGTGTGGTGTGTGGTGTTGTGTTGTGTCTGGAGCGCGCCACCCGTCACGACAGCGTCTCTTTCAGAGATACCGGGTTGTGTTGTGTTGTATTGTGTTGTGTTGTGTTGTGTTGTGTTGTGTGGTGTTGTGTTGTGGTGTGGTGTGTTGTGTGGTATTGTGTGGTGTTGTGTTGTGGTGGGTTGTGTTGTGTGGTGTGGTGGGTTGTGTTGTGTTGTGTTGTGTTGTTGTGGGTTGTGTTGTGTTGTGTGGTGTCGTGTTGTGGTGGGTTGTGTTGTGTCTGGAGCGCGCCTCCCAGCACGACAGCATCACTCTCTTCTCAGAGGTACCGTGTTGAGTAGTGTTGTGTTGTGGTGTGGTGTGTTGTGTGGTGTTGTGTTGTGGTGTGTGGTGTTGTGGTGTGTTGTGTTGTGGTGGGTTGTGTTGTGTTGTATTGTGGTGTGGTATGTTGTGTTGTGGTGGGTTGTGTTGTGTGGTGTTGTGTTGTGTGGTGTTGTGTTGTGGTGTGTGGTGTGGTGTGTTGTGTTGTGGTGGGTTGTGTTGTGTGGTGTTGTGTTGTGGTGGGTTATGTTGTGTCTGGAGCGCGCCTCCCAGCACGACAGCATCACTCTCTTCTCAGAGGTACCATGTTGAGTGGTGTTGTGTTGTGGTGCGGTGTGTTGTGTGGTGTTGTGTTGTGTTGTGGTGTGATGTGGTGTGGAGTGGTGTTGTGTGGTGTTGTGTTGTGTTGTGGTGTGGTGTGGTGTGGTGTGGTGTGGTGTGGTGTGGTGTGTGGTGTTTGTGTTGTGCTGTGTTGTGTTGTGTTGTTGTGCAGGCGCCACAGCAGTGGCACACACGAAGGTGAAGCCATGGAGGCTGGAGATCAAGGTGAGTGGGGGCAAGTGTCTCGCTACATATCGAACAGCGCCTTAGGCCGGGTAGCTTTACCTGTCGTGCTTCGCTACATATCGAACAGCAACTCAGACGGGGTAACATTAAGGGCTGCACTGTGCCAGTAACATTCAGTCCCCCATCGCTTTCTGTATGGAGTGTTTGAACCACACAAATGAGCCTTCGTCTTGCCAACAGAAATATGGCGGTATGAACCGTCATGGTTGACCATGAATTGGCCTGTTGCCGTCCTTATTTGCAGTGCAAACAACACCCCTACCCTGACTTTCACCTTTCGTTCGTAGTATATATCATGTCACTTTCTTTCATGGAGTCTAATGCTTTGGTTGAGCATGGTTCTAAGTCAGAATTCAGTGCAAATGAGCCTGCTGGTGCTACAACTCACATATATATATACGCAGGGCTCAAGATTCCGTGTGTGAAAATGGAAATGTCATATATATATATATATATATATATATATATATATATATATATATATACATACACATATAGAAATACATATACATGTACATATACATATACACATACACATACACATGCATATACACATACACATACCTATCTATATACTGCTTTACAATACATATACATACATACAATACATACATATACATATATACACACATATATATATTTATATATATATATATATATATATATATATATATATATATATATATATATATATATATATGAGATTGGGAGCAGAATATTGATGTGCATGTATCGTTGAAAAGTACTGAGTTTCACGTGGCGATCTCTATGCTTGTCGCTTCAATTGATCGTTTATTTTCCTTGTTTCTTCATTAGTACTTATACAAATATCATCACAGTTCATGATGGCATCGGTGTAACCACGGTTTTAAAATTTTGGGAAGGGCAAACCAGGGGCGCGGGAAGTTTGGGCGGGATGGAAATCTGGCCCCCTCCTTCCATCGAAAAAATAGTTTCAACCACATTTCAAGGTCTTGTCCAAAGGTCTTGATTTCTATTATTCCAATGATATTTTGGGGACGAAAAATCCGCAAATTCCAAGCTTCGCTACTTATCTGCCTGCCTATAGACACACAAGCTACATGTCGTATGTGTTAGGCTTAGTTTCACAATGACACAGAACAATGCAATTACGTAAAACTTTGCCTCTTGTAGCAGTAAACAGACAATACTGGACGCTAAGCTTTGTTGTAGTAAATATAAGCCTGCACTAACCTATCCATTCTTTCCTGTATTACAGGGACGCATTTCGATGCAATGACATCCAGGGCCGCATAAGGTGTGTGTCACTGGGGACATGTGCCCAGCACATGAAAGGTGGCCTCTGACCGGCCCGGACAATGTGCCCCTCTAAGAAGGTTCGAGTGCTGCCCCCTGGGAGTTTTCAGCCAGGCACCCCTCCAAGTACTTTCACAGTGGGACCACTCGAAAGAAATGACGCCCTACAGACAAGTGCCCCCCACCCCCACCCCACACCCACCCGCCCATGGCAATTCCTGGATCCACCCCTGATTACAAGATTGGTCTCTCGCCGTTATGAACTTCGGCGGGTTATAAATTTGTGCTCATTCGTGTGGCTTCTCTTGCAAATTTGACAACTTCCGTTGAAGATTAAGAGAAAATCGGACAATCTGAGAAAAGGTTCTATGCTTTAAATGTCCGGATCAGCAATGTGGGAGGGTAAATCAAAAGCCTGGAGTGAGAGCGCCGTTCGGGCAGGTTATGATGGATTTCGTGAGGAAGCACCTAGTCATATAGGATATGAGTGACTGCTATCAAAGGGCTGCGGACAAAAATAGAGTGTGTTCCTCCTAGCCCTATTACACTCAATCATTGTACATACACCGGAACTTCGACACCTTCGAAATAATTTTTTATATTTAACTTTCTGATACCGCAAGGCAAGCCACGACAAATGACACCCACGCAATACAAATTGAAGCAATAGCGACGAAACGCGAGGACTTCCAAAAACTCAAACTAACCTTTGACCTGCAGGTTTGACCTGACATGTCCTGGTTTCAAATGTCACTCGAGGGTTGCCCACGGGTTGTCTCTTGATGCCAAATACAGGTAGCTTTTGGAGAAGACGAAGAAACACCGAGGAAATGAGCTTGACCGTAGACCTTGCAAATTAATGTATTTCTGAACAGTTTGTCAGAGTACCTTACGGCACGTCGAATGACACCCACTTTATGAAAATTGAAGCCATAGCGTCGATGCGCGAGGACTTCGTACAACTTAAGCTAACCTTTGATCTTGTGGTTTTGACATTGACATGTTCCGGTTTGAAATGTTACTCGACGTTCACCACGAGCCATTGCTTGATGCCAAATTTGGGCAGGTTAGGGCAAAAAATGGAAGCGATAGAAGAAAACGACTGGACATTTGACCTATGAAATTAGTAGGATTTTTTAACTTTATGATACGGCAGAACAAGCCACGTCGAATGACACCCACTTGGTGCAACTTGAACCCATGGCGACGAATCGCGAGGACTTCGAAAAACTAAAAACTAACCTTTTACTTTGAGGCCTGACCAGGACATATCCCAGTTTCAAAATGTTACTCGAGGGTTCACCATAGGCTATCACATGTTTGTGGAACTGGGTAGGCTTGGGCGAAAACGAAAAATGCAAGGCGATCGAAGAAATCAGCTCGACTTTCGACCGTGGAGATTATTTCGAATTGATCAACATTCTGATACCTCATAAGAAGCGACGTTGAATGACATATATATTCTGCAAATTGAAGCCATAGCGACGAAACGCGATGCCATCGAAGAACTCAATCAAACCTTTAACCTTGACATGTCCCGATTTGAAATGTTACTCAAGTGTTCACATGGATTATTCAGTGCTATCACAGTCCATATTGCCAAAGCCTACTGAATACTCCGCCGTGCCAGTTTTGGCCAGACTGACTGCTGGTTATAGCAGTTTATTTTTCATTTTCGTGGGGTGACACCCTTCGCTCCTTTTCGTTCTTTTTCTTTTCTGGGTGACACCCGTCACCCCGCACGGATTTAATCGTTGTCGTATTTCCGTTGTCCGTTGTCTGTGTGTCCTTCGTCTATATTTAATTCGTATTGGTTAGGGTTTTTTTCCCCACGATGGGAAAAAACGCAAAAAGGACACCGACCCATGGTCGCCACCGGACTCCGAGTCTGAATTTCCACCCCTAGCTACACCTGACGACCATCGCGCGACCCCGGACTTTGCACATGATGCCCCACCTCTCGATACCACCGTTGATGACCCGCGCCGGACTATTCCCTTGGATGACGCCATGGAAGCCCTTTGTGCCTCACCCACCCCCGCTCGCACCAAGACCTCGCCTCGCAATTCCGACCAGACCATCACTCTCCACGCCACAGACCCACGCCCTAACCAGACCACGCCATCCCAACCTGATCCCATTGAACCCTACCTCGACAGTGCTGGCTCTTACATAGTCGTCAAGCCTGTCGAGGAATCCGTTTCTTTCCGCCGTATTAACGTTTTCTGGCCGACCAAGCAACTCCTCGCCATCTGCTCCTTAACCAATCCCGACATCGAAGCCCCTGCCAACGGAACCCTCGTCATTAAAACCCAAACCCGAGCCCAGACCAAAGCCCTCCTCCGTACCACCACATTTTGTGGTAAATCCGTCACCATTACCCTACATTCCAACCGCAACACCACCAAGGGCACCGTCTTCGCGCCGGAGCTCCGCTTCATGACTGAAGCGGATATCCAGACGAAGCTCAGGCCGAAGGGGTGACCCACGTCCACCGCATTACCTCATTTAAAGACGGCCAGAAACGTTTGGCGCAAGGAAAAGGAAGTGTGCGCTGTCAAGGCCACGACCGGGGTGTCATACCCCAAGGCCCGACGGTCTGTCGAGGCCGCATCCCATCAACTAAAAAAAAAACTTACGCCCAGGCGGCCACCGTTGCTCCCCCCACACGTCGCGTCAATACTACTGCCTCGATGCAAACAGACACGATTCCAGGTTTAGCTCCACTAAAAAATCACTCCACTGACCACACCGACACAAACCACCCTGGCTACCAACACTCAGACCACTCCGACACAAACCACCCTGGCTCCCAACACTCAGAACACTCCGGCTCCAAACAAACGAGCCACTCCAGGAAGGAGTGATTGGCCCCGCAGTCACTCCGCTGCGGGAGCAAATTCTCGTTCCCCGTCAGCGGGCCGGCGGTCCGGCCCAGCGCCGGCCGGCGCCCACGTGACCCGACCGACTCCCAGCCGGCGGGCGTCCCCGCGGCGTGGCCGACCGGCGTGATCCTGCCAAGGTCGGCCGGACGGTCCTGGCGGGCCATCCACCGCCGGACGCACCCAACCCACGTGCCCGCCCGAGCTGCAATCGTGGCTGCGCCAGGCACCGAAAGGTGCCGACAAATATTAATTCTCACTAATGTCCATATTTCTCCAATGGAACTGCCGTAGCCTGATTTCCAAATGGGCAGAAATGAAAGTTTTTTCTCAGTATTCTCACACCTATTCTCGTAGCACTCCAAGAAACATGGTTTTTACCGAACGATACATACAACTTTACCCTTTCCAATGATTCACTGTATCGTCACGACGAGGTCCGTGGATCACATCGAAGTGGCGGTACAGCACTTTACATAAACAATGATTTCACACATACACAAATTACACTTAATACACAATTACAAGCCGTAGCATGTACATTACGTTTACATAGTAGAAATACAGATGTGTGTTCCATCTATATTCCACCACAAACCGACAACACAAATATTTTGACACATTTAGAAAACTTTATAGGACATTTCAAGAACCCTTTCATATTACTCAGAGACTTTAATGCACATAGTCCAGCCTGGGATCAAGCACGTACACAAGGAGATACTCGCGGTCACATCATTGAACACATTTTAGACCGGCATAATTTAGTAATACTTAACACCGGAGAACCAACCTTTTTCACCTTGGACATAATACAGCAACAGCCATTGAATTATCTATTTGTTCCCCCACCCTGGCAAACGACTTTGATTGGACCATAGAAACCGACATCCACGACAGCGACCACTATCCCATCAAATTGACACCCACTTTTTCAACGGCGACTGACACCACACCCAGTTTTATTCCCCGCTGGAAGATTTCAAAAGCCGATTGGACAACATTTCAGGAGCTTTCTTATTTGCAGTACATCCCCAACATTTCTCCCGTCGAAAACATCAACTTAATTACAAATACACTTTTCGAGGCAGCTTCCACGACTATTCCACTTACAAAACCATTCACAAAAAGAAAACCAGTACATTGGTGGTGTCAAGAAATTTCAAAAGCCATTGCGGTAAGAAAAAGAGCTTTTATAAATTATTTACGACATCCCGATCAAGAAAATTTATACATCCGTAACCGCGAACGTGCGAGGACCCGCCGCATCATTCGCGATGCCAAGCGCCGTTCATGGGCCTTATATTTACACCAGCTGACTTTTCAAACACCTTTGAGTAAAATATGGCAATTAATCCGACGGCTGTCCGGACGGTCCCCATTTAAATCTCTACCGGCCCTCAAAATCCATAATCTCACCATTACAGACCCACAAACCATCGTCAATACCATAGCTGATACCATAGCCCACAATAGCTCTGATGAGAACTACCGACCTAATTTCCTACCAAATGCACAACACACTTTTCACACCAATCTCGAACTCTTTCAATCCGACAATACGGAGGACTACAATGCTTCTTTTCAACTTTTCGAAGTACAGAATTCCATTTCTCTGCCGGTAACACTTCAGTAGAGCCTGACAAATTGCATTATTCCTTCTTTCGACATTTATCTGACCACACCAAACAATGCATCTTAGACACATTTAATTCATTATGGTCAAATAATGTCTTTCCTGAAGCATGGAAAAAAAGCTATCATTATCCCTATTCCAAAACCCGGCAAAGACCATAGTAACCCCACAAATTTGCGACCCATTGCACTCACCAGTTGTTTAGGAAAACCTTTTGAACGCATAGTTATTAAAAAGACTGACATGGCACCTGGAAACAAATTCACTTCTATATCCCTTTCAATGTGGTTTTCGGCGAGGACACAGTTCAATAGATCATCTTATTCGATTAGAGACAGACATCCGCCTAGGCTACAAAAAAACATCAACACACTGTCGCAGTATTTTTGGATATCAGCAAAGCTTACGATATGGTTTTCAAAACAGCACTCCTCTTCAAAATTCAACAACTCGGCATGAAAGGACACTTAGCACATTATTTAATAGGTTTCTTATTTGGTTCGCGTAAATTCAACATCAGGTGCCGGTCAGCCATTTCCGATCCACGTTTTCTTGAAAACGGACTACCACAAGGAAGTTGCATATCACCAGTTATATTTAACATCATTAATTTCATCATTAACATCATTTTTATCATTAATGATGTTATCATTTTATCATTAATTTATCATTAACATCATTCATCATTAACAACATCATCATTAACATTTAACATATTTAACATCATTAATGACCTTTTCGCCGACATGCCTCCAAATGTATCGTATTCCCTATTCGCCGACGATAGTGTAATTTGGTGCTCGGACCAAAATTACGAAAATTGTTCGATTCGGCTTCAAAATGCTCTAAACATGATACACCAATGGTCCATGAAGTACGGATTCAATTTTTCGGCTCCCAAATCTGTATCCATTATTTTTAGCAAATGCACTCCCTGTCCAAACCCAGAAACACAGCTTCACCTCGGGCAAAATG
>JAOTOM010001057.1:55000-56528 GCA_034440615.1 Ashinkailepas kermadecensis
AGGAGCTGCCCCGGTGTCTGTGACGCGGCGTAGATACGGGTGACCACGGCTGACGCGTCCCCGGAGCAGAACTGCCCCCGGTGTCTGTGACGCGGCGTAGATACAGGTGACCAGTTGACGCGTCCCCAGAGAACTGCCCCGGGAATTGTCTGTGACGCGGCGTAGGTCTGGGTGACCGGCTGACGCGCGTCCCCAGAGAACTGCCCCCGGTGGCTGTGACGCGGCGTAGCAGCCGTTGACCGGCTGACGCGTCCCCAGAGAACTGCCCCCGGTGGCTGTGACGCAGCGTAGATTACGGGTGACCGGCTGACGCGTCCCCAGAGAACTGCCCCCGGTAGCTGTGACGCGGCGTAGATACAGGTGACCGTACGAGCGCGTAAGCAGAAGACTGCCCCCGGTGGCGCGTGACGCGGCGTGAATACGGGTAGGCGGTTGACGCGTCCCCAGAGAACTGCCCCCGGTGTCTGTGACGCGGCGTAGATACAGGTGACCGGCTGACGCGTCCCCAGAGCCCTGCCCCCGGTGTCTGTGACGCGGCGTAGATACAGGTGGCCGGCTGACGCGCTCCCCAGAGAACTGCCCCCCGGTGGCTGTGACGCGGCGTAGATACAGGTGACCGGCTGACGCGTCCCCAGAGAACTGCCCCCGGTGTCTGTGACGCGGCGTGAATGCTGGGTGACCGGCTGGCGCGTCCCCTGAAGACCGCCCCGGTGGCGCGCGTGTGCCCTTCTTGGACTGTCGAGCGGTGCGGGTCTGTCGGTGGCGCTCGCATCTGTAAACTAATGACTGTGCTCAGCCTACTGTTTCGTATCTTCCGGCGGCTGTCTTTTAACGCTCTACATCGGGCTCCACCGTTGTACGCTTGCACGAGCTGTTTCGACGCTGAACTATCCCGCCTGCTTCTTTATTAGTTGCACAAAATATAGTACATATTCGACGCATAATATTTGCAACTGGTAATTCGCGGCGCGAGATTAAAACTTCAGACATATCACTTGCCAAGAAGACAGATCTCCTATAGTTTACATCAAACATAATATGCATTTTACGACACATTCCTCTTTTTTCCACGGTTGAGCCGGATAGGTAAGCGCATGTTTGCAAAATCGCGACAAGGCATGTTAATTCGAGAAAATATACTTTCACATCAGAGGATTTACCTTTGTATCATACACAAATCTGACATGCTTAACAATTGCGGCATGCAAATCATCATTCATGGACCGTCTATCCTGGTATTTCTCGCGATCTGGATCAAAGGTGTTCACAACCTCTACAGCTCCACATCCTCCATCAGCTCAAAAACCTCAGCTGATTCAATAACTTGGCTATGTAACCTGTACTATTGATGCGCCCCTAAACTTCGAATACAGACTCGTAACTTCCATTATAGAGTCTACGAATTGGTGCCATACTGACCATTGCAGTCGATACGCTCTTTAAACCAAAATATGCAACTTCTGGATGTTATGATGCAGTTTATGGGAAACATCAGCCAAGTCTGTCTCCCATGTACGATCAGTGGCCT
>JAOTOM010001058.1:0-56546 GCA_034440615.1 Ashinkailepas kermadecensis
AGGTCAGTGACCTAGGTGACCTGCTTATTAAAAAGTGACCAATTTGAAACAAAAAATTGACTTTCGGGGTAGAGAAGTGAATTCAAATTCATCGAACTCTCCACTTACTCCACTAGTGTCCAAGCTCCAGGAATAATGCATGTAGCCCCTCTCAAATGCATGTGATCATTCTTGATCAAGGTGACTACTTGATGTTTGGCCAAACTCTTGGTTACCAAAGTTTGTATCTCATCGTCCCACGTCGACTGGCTTTTGCTTCACTGCTCTAATGTTTCGAAGTTGGGAGTTCCGGTAAAATTACAGTCATGTACATACAAACTGTACCAGTTCTCACCACCCTCCGCATGACCTTGACCCCAAATTCGGGTTCCAATAGTACCGACGTATACGTAAGGAGCTAACCTATCTACCTTTCACATTTGTCCGGAAATCTCCATGTCGCCACAACTCGGAAACCAGCAACGAATACCGGTAGCTTTCCCGCAGCCCGGACCTTGGCCACTTTAGCCGGACCAGACGTCTGTGAACTCAGCCACAGCCACACCCACGCTTTTAGCCGCACTTATCCTGTATTCGATGTCTACCGAAGTGCACACAGGAGGGGCTTATCGAGTTATTCACGAATATGAAACTATTCTTACCCAACGGTCACTAAGTATCATTTCATCATCGCAATCAGGTATCATTTAACCTGGGCATAGCCGCGTGGTTTTTTAAGGTCATACCTTGCAAAGTATTAGCGGAGCGAGAAAAGACTATATTAAACCACAGACAAATTGAACGGATCCGATGGTAGATTATATCAATGGACAAGCGGCACTATGTCACGTGACATCAAGAATGCAACGCTTCTAGGTCAGATTCCAGATCATGGGACGGGGAACGGCAGAACACTTTGTTGCGGCAGTTGCGGAGAAAGTAATCAGAATACTTGGTACAGCGTGACCATGTCCAAGTGTAGCTATGAGATTGGCTCCGACAACGTGCCAATCTCATAGCCAATCTTTCAAGGCCTGATCCCTGGTCAAAATGTGGGGAACAACAGTACAACTTCTCTATGGCGGTCACAGATACGTAATCCGGGCGCTTAGCACTTAATAGAGCGTGATCATGTCCACGTGTCGCTGCTATTGACCCTGACAACGTGACCTGAGGTCAGATCCCATGTCAAAAGACGGGGAACGGTAGGACAGTGAAAGGACGGAATGATTATTGTGTGACGGCAAGCGAACTGCTGGTACAATACGACGTCATTTTGGTTTAATGTTATAAGTCACAGTGAAGTACTGTCAAGTGTTAGTCTCATAGCGACACTTCACCATGGTCACACTATTATGTGTCCGATTTACTTTCTCCGTGGCTGTCGTAGCATAATTTTGCTACCGTTTCCCGTCCTTTGCCATTGGATCGGACCTTGAAAGGTCGTGTTGTATGGGCAAATCTCATAGCGACACGTGGACATGGTCACGCTTTTGAACGCAAAATTGAGGGCATCAGAACAGACCAAAGAAGCCAGAAAGAAGGCACTAAGAATGCTTGGGGCAATAAATAAGAATGTATCATACAAAAGTGAGGAAGTCATCAGGAAGCTTTACTGTGCATATGTCAGGCCACATTTGGAATACTGTGTCCAAGCTTGGTCCCCTAGTTATGAAAAAGATTGGTGGCTTTTAGAGAGAGTACAAAAGAGGGCAACACAAATGGTTAATGGTATATGCAACCTGGCATATGAGGAAAGATTGAAGAAATTGAATATGTTTTCACTTAGATATAGAAGGCTGAGAGGAGATCTCATCGAGGTCTTTAAATTTGTTCATGGTCAGGAGCAGGGATACCTCGGAAATGTTTGAATTTAACATAAATGATGCAATTAGAGGTCATCGATTCAAAATTAAAGTTAACCACAGCAGGACAAGGTTAAGACAGTCTTTCTTCACCAACAGGGTAGTAGAACACTGGAACCAGCTGCCAGAAACCATTGTCAGTAGCAGCACACTGAACATCTTTAAAAACAGCATAGACAATCATTATAAGAATAGAGGGCTTGCTTTTCTGTATTCCAGGGAGGGCTGATCGACGGATTTGGTGGGCACTGGTTCAGTGTCCAGAGTGCAACCAAGAAGGGTCCTTGTGGCTCATAGTTGCACTGATCTTTTATGTCTTTATGTCTTTATAAGTGCCCGGGTTAATTCCTCCTTGGCTTGAATGAATTCTCCGTCGTCTTGAAAGGTCACGGGCCTAGTGTAGTGTCAGCGACATTTGCATATTGGTGCAATATATCGATACCTATTGATGCTGCTGATATCTGTTGATAGCAGCTGGTGTATTTTACAATTGGAAGCTCCAATTGTACGTTCCCCGTCTTTTGACCTGCGATACAACCTTCAAAGTTCACGTTGTCAGTGCCAATCTCATATCGATACCTGGACATTGTCACGTTGTACTAAGTGCCTGGCTTGCTTTCTGCACGGCTGTCGCAGAACAAAAGTTTACTGTTGTTCTCCGTCTCTTGTCCCGGAAAGCACAAACTTCCTGGAGTCCGTCGAAAGCAATGGACAAGCGCCACGGTGACGTTTGTCCATTTATACGATTTACCGGTAGATTCGTTCATTTTGTTTATGGTTGCTGTATAAAAAGTGTCATGCCGTTCCTCGTTCTGCCCCATCCTGTACGTGAATTTATGTAGGCATCGAATGCGGGATGTGTGGCTAAAAGTGTCTGTGACTATAGCTGACTTGACGGACGTGACCTGAAAGGTAAACCGTAAGACTTACACAAAAGTTTCTTGTATCCTTGAGCAGTTGAAGGATGTGGCTACGCGCTGGTAGAAGTCGCATTTCTCAAGGTGGTCTAGAACAAAAGTTAGTACGGCGGGGGACAAAAATCCCCCAATCCCGGACAACAAAAACTAGGGGTATTAACTGTGGACAGCAGTTCCATGGCTATAATTCGTGTTATTCCGTAAAATGGCCATGTAGTCGGCGTGTTGCTGAACATCAAACCACGACAGGGGCGTCGATTTGTATCCTTTTGTGGGTGCCCTGGCCCCACCAATGTTGATCTTGCCCCCCCCAATAACCTATGCTATTTTATGCTGATAAGAAAGCTAAAGGGAAAAAAATTAAAAACACCATGCCAAATAGAAACATTGATGTTAACCAGCACATTTTCTACTGAAAAGAAACAGATTTGAATTAGGTAGTGGACTGACTCTCCACCTTTTCCTGCAAAATTGAAAATTGTGTGCAAAAAAAATAGCTGGATTTCACTCCACTGTGGAAGTACAGCTTACATCATAAAATGTTGAGATTAGCTGATGCTGATGCATTTTAAACCAGATTGTCTGGAAGAAACTGCTAAGCCACTAAACAACAATTGCATGGTCATACTGATGTTTGCACACACCACCAATGACAAAACCACATGCATATGGAGCTTGAACATGATTCACTCCATTCTCAATTTCCAGTCATTGTCAAACTTGCATGCAATCTAGTCCAGTGAACAACAATCATGGTTATCATTGAGATTGTGGATATACAAACTAGAATTATCTTCAGCAACCTACCCATCACACCATCAGCTTTATATTTCCCTAGGTAGGTACCTACCTACATGCCCAATGACAAGGTTCATGCATTCAATATGGATATGGGGAAACCCAGTCTCAAACTAAACCAACGAGAGCCACGTGTGAGCCAATCTGCCAGCTTATGAAACCATGAGAGAAAAAAAAGTCAGCAAGAAGCCGCATAGACACCTCATTATAATTGATATTCCTGAAGAAAGCAAAAGGTACTAAGCTATGGCCCACGTGACTTCCTAAATAAACCTTATCCTTATAGTCATATAAGACCAATGTCTGGTGGTGCGCATGAAATGCCGCCCACGATACTATTACCTTAGAAGGTGCACCAGTTCGCCTTCAAGCCTTGGTGACGTCACAGTTTTTTCCTCTTATATTGCATAAATTGGTAGCATCAGGCATGTTTCAATTTCACTGCGCATGAGACAGTTAAATCATTTTATTTTCTGAAAATTTTCAAAGTTTAAAGAACCTAACCCAGCCAAACCTGACCTATCATAAGTTGCTGTTGAAGAAAAAATTATTGGTAAATTTGCAGTTTAAGGTGATTTTTTTAAGTTTTCTTCAGAATACCATGTTCATGAGGGTGACTAACATGATGGGACCACTTATTTTCTGTGTAAATTCATTTTTTTTATTGTGAAAAATTGACAAATTTTCCAACTTAAAAAACCTAAACCAATCTACCCTAACCAAGCCTAACCCATTTGTTTGCTTTATGGTGGCAAATGTGTGTAAAAACTTTTCTTGGTTGGTTGGTTGGTTATTTGGGCTTACGGCCGCATTGACTGCGTTGGTCATACAGCACTCATAAAACTTTTCTTGTTCCCACCTTAAAGCACAATAATACCCAAAAGTTTCCCAAAAATGTTACAAACATTTTCACAAAATAAATTTTTTTCTTCGGAAGCAGCTTAGGTCAGGTTAGGCTGAGTTAGGTTTATTTTTAATGTTGAGAATTTTCAGAAATAAATTGCTTGACATTTTTATATTTTGTTTGATTTTTTGTTCTCAAACGATACGTTAGGTTAGGTTTTGTTTTTTTGCATTATTAAAACAATTATTTTTATGCTATGTTACCGAACTCAGTCCTTTTTTCGCATTATTTTGCTCACAACCTGAAAAGTAAGCATTTGCACAGAAAATAAGTAGTCCCATCATCTTAGTCACCTTTATAAACATGGTATTCTGCAGATTTTTTTTAAAACCTGTATAATTTTTTTTTTTAAACTAAATTTACCAAATAATTTGCAATTTTGAGGGGAAACTATTTTTGGAATTTTTTTAAAAGCTTTCCAACTTGAAAAGCCTAAACTAACCTAACTTAACCAAACCTAACCCATTTATTTGCTATATGGAGTCAAATGTGTGTAAAAACTTGTCTTGTTACCACCTTAAAGCACAATAATACCGGTTTGGCTAGGTTAGGCTAGTTTAGTTTTTTAAGTTGGACAATTTTTCAAGTTTTTTTATCGGAAATTTTCCTTCACAGGCAGCTGGCATGAGGTTCGGTTAGGTTGGGTTCAGTTTTTAATTTATAAAATTTTCAGAAAATATATTGCTTAATTTTATTTCTTTTTTATCCAAAGGGAGGTTAGGATATGCTAGATTAGGTTATGTTTGTTATGGTTATTAGGTTATGGTATGGATTCACTAATGAGTGAATCCATACTATTCCCACTGGAGTATAAAAGCTACATCTAGAACCCATCTCGATTCTACTGCTCACTCAGGACACCATAGAAGTCAATTAATGAAAGTGTTACTTCATTACCTGCATTGCTAATGTAAACAGAAGAAGTCCTTTGAACCATATGTAATGTCCTTCACAGTGCTGCTCCATCAACATCCAACTCAAACCCTGACCAAACTTCAGGAGCGCATCCATCTCCAAAGCAGCCTGCGGAAGAAGATATGTATTGCTGCAAAAGTACTATGATCTGAATTCCATTGTATCCCTGTTGCCTAATAGTTCATCCTTGCCTATCCATGTAGGAGATGTTTGACTTTCCTCAAACTGTCTGGAGAACTTGGGAGTTGAAATCACTTGTGAGTGACGAAACAGATAAGTTATTCCTGTATGCTTATGTTGCAGAATTGCATGGCACAGTGACATGCCGAATGGGGAGGGGACATTGTGGGCAGTTGCTTCCCTGACAGATTGTGGGGCCTCCAAGAATCGCGTCGAGCTCCGGAAAAAATTGCGCCAGTCTCTTTAAAAATCCCGTTTAGGTCCCCAATAATCGCACCGGGGCCCCGAAAAATCACATTGAGGGCCAAAAAGTCGCGCAGTGGATTCTGAAAAGGACGCGGGGCCTAAGTCCCCGCCTGGGCCCCTGAAAATCACGCTGGGGGCTCAAAAGAGTCGTGCTGGGGTTCAAGAAAATCACAACGGACGCCACAAACGGTCGGGCCTGGTGCCCGGGAAAGACACGGCTTAGCCTAGGGGTACCAAGAATTCTCGTCCGGGTCCCTGAAAATCACGCTTGGGGCATGACAGGTCGCACCCGGGCTCCAAAAGTCTCATTGTGATCACCTAACAAATGAAGCCTTGGCAACGAAAAACAGTCCCAACATGGAAAATCACTCTGGGTCCCAATAACCGCTCCAAAAGCCCACAAAACGTGTTGGGCCCCCAAAAGCGTGTCCTAGCCACTAAAACTCGCGCTTGGGATCCCAACAAGTGACCACGGGGCCCCCAAATATCGCGTTCGGGACCCAAAATTCCGTCGACGATCCCAAAATGTAATGTCTGTAATCCAAAGCGTACCCAGTTTCGCAAAAAAACGACAGGGCATTAAAATATGCGCTACAGCTCTAAATATACCCACCGGGAGGGCTAAATAAAAGCATAACGGAGGCCCTCAAGGCACACCAGGGCCATGAGACCACACATGAGACCTCAAAAACAGGCTGGGCCTCTCAAAAATGGAATTGATCGTAAACAAGGAACAAAAAGACCGCGCACTAAATAAACACATCGGCGTCTTTGAAAACGCGCCGATACCTAAAAAATGTCATCGGTGTATAAAAAAGCAACAAAGCTGTAAAAAAGAGCCCGGTCTCAAACAAGCCCGGCCCCTAACAAAAATTGGCTGAAGCCCATCCATAGAAGAAAAAAACGCAACGGGTAAAAAAAACGAACACCTAGCTATGGTCACGGCTCGGTAGCCAATCTGGGGGCTTATTTAACCAAAGAGATGAGATGCATAAAATCTCAGTGTGTCTCCGGATTTCTTAATCACGAGAAAATGTGGGAAAAAGAGAACTAATGCATCGAATTTGTTTCCAGCGAGCCGCATTACCAGGCATTCCACATGTCAAATGTGGCACAAGACTATCATGTGACAGTAATTAGCAAAACGTGGGAAACCTAGCCGAAACCGGAGAAGCGCATGTAGAGTGGCAAATGCGCCGACTGCGTAAGGCGGGTGTACACGTGCACGAACGTTGGCGTTTTGGCGACCGGGCGTTATTAATTGAAATGCCTGATATTGGCAAATTTTACATTTTTGAGTGATTTGTTCAGGTGTAATTTCAGCAGTTCAAGCAGCAGTTTCAGCAGACTTTTCAAGGGATACCAAAAGAAAAACCTTCAAACAGGATGGGGGGAGTTAGGGTAGAAATCCGGTGATTCAGAAATAATGGTGGTAGATTTGGCCCCCTCCACAGGACAGTTAATTTGGTCACTAATTATTATATAACACAAATATAAAGAACCCCTTTGAAAAGAAAAATATTGGTGGAAATCCGGGAACTTTTTTTAATGGGGGTAGGTGGGCACCTTCCAAATCCGTTTGCCCCCTCTCGCAAATCCTAGGTACGCCACTGCCATGGCATGACATAATTTGACCTGTTGATGGCTATGATCCACCGCAATGGACGGTGTACTCCGCGGCCCCGGTCCGCCACAGTGGACGGTGTGCTCCGCAGCCCCGGTCCGTTATAATGGACGGTGTACTCCACGGCCCTGATCCGCCACAGTGGACGGTTTGCTCCGCGACCCTGATCCACCACAGTAGATGATGTACTCCGCGGTCCTGATCCCCTGCAGTGGACGCTATGCTTCGCGGCCCTAGTCCGTCATAGTAGGTGTGCCCCACGGCCCCGGTCCACCACAGTGGACGGTGTACTCCGCGACCTTGGTCTGCCACAGTTGATGATGTACTCCGCGGCCCTGGTCCGCCACAGTGGACGGTGTGCTCCGCGGCTCCGGTTCGTCACAGTTAACCATGTGCTCCGCGGCACCGGTCCCCCAGAGTGGATGGTGTACTTCGCGGCTCTGGTCCGCCATAGTAGAAGGTGTGCTCCACAGCCCCGGTCCGCCACAGTGGACGGTGTGCTCTACGACCTTGGCCCACCACAGTGGAGGTCAGGGTCGGAAAAAACCGGCTTTTCCTGGATTTTTGCCATCCATAGCATTATCCTCTTCACAAAATTATCCTCCATGTTGTTTCCTCCATGTGTTTTCAATTTGGACGTCTGATGGTGTTGTTCGAGAATGAATTGCCCTGTGGTAAAGTGCTCAAGATTCACCTGAAACTTCAAAGTGAGATTCTGATGCCAAGGTTTGAAGGAAAATATCCTTTCCGTATTCCATCACCCCGAAATTGTCCTCTCCTCATCCAGGATTGTAAAGTATAAATCCAACCCTGGTAGACGGTGCGTTCTCCACGGCCCTGGTCAGTCACAGTGAACGGTGTGGGATTAGTCACGGCTTTGCATCATCTTTCCGAGCAGTTTTGTGTGCATTAGTTGTCACTTTCTCCACATTCTACCGTTCACCTTACCATTAATAGGTTCCAATGTCACCCATGCATTAATATTTCCCAATTCGTCACAGCCATTGAATCTGCTTGAGACACAGATGCTCTTGTTGTGCATTTCGATCGATGGATATTGATGCCATCAGAAAAGCAAATTTTGTCAGCAGCGAGACTGACATTAGGGTAATGGTTATAGGTACTGACAGCAGCGCGGCCAGAAATGCTTTCGGGTGCGGCACCCTTGTGGTCTTATTCGTGTCCCTCGCACCTATATGAAGACTCCTTATGTCTGTCATGTGTTTCTAGTGTCAGATATTTTGCACCTTTTTATATTTGCTCTTTATATGCTTTATATTTGCTTTATATAATAAGGTCCGGTCACATGAAGTTCGGTCATTTCGGATCATTGTTTGTTCACACAATGTCATGGTGTACTACTTCGGTGGCTCTAAAACCGAATTAAAATTTCAATTCACAAGGGACAGTAGCAATCGGCATAAGACGACATTGCGGGCGCAATGTCGCTAAGGCAGCTGACGCGCACAAAAATCCAAACTCCACACACAAGACGGCAATGTAGAATATGCATAATACTTGACCTGACCTAACACCATTGACCTTGTCACATATTTGAAAGCAGAATGTCTATATCATTCTTTCATCATGTTCTGCACGAAAAGTTTCCTCTTACTGCGATAAGAATAAATAATTTGACCTGACCTCCGTTTAGTAACTTGGTCTTGATTACAATTTTGGGAAAGCAGAGTTATTTGATTTGATGAAAGAACAGTATGATCTGGATTTAGTGTTGCTATGCTGGAACCACTGCGAATCTCGGCACTTTGAAGATTTTGGAATATTATCCTCCTTGATCTGTCCCAAGTCAATTTCAAGGGGAATTATAAATCCAATTGGTGAATGAGGTCAAGAAGGCAAATATGGTGGGGTCCAAGCACCACCAAAGGTATAGAAAACTCCGCACTTAACCTTTTGGAGGGAAAGGATTACAAGTACTAACAGGGCTGCAGTAGAAATGCTCCTATTGCGACACACCTGTTGCGGGACCATTCCATTGAAAACTGCTTTGGTTTCTGCCATTATTCCCACTTTCCGAAGTTTTGTACTTTTTATTTCCGACTCTAGCAAAGGAACCATTCCAGCCGACATATCCATTTCAAAGCCGTCGGATGGCACTTCTGGGAATCTCCTGGGCTGACCTTTTCGGACTCCTTGGCCGTGACCGGAGAGGCATGTACCCGGTGTGTCCTACTCTTGCTCTTGGCTGCGCTATTGGGTACGGGTGGAGTTTTTAGATTGTTGTAAAAAAAAGTAGTAGGACGATTGCGCTGATTGATGTCTATGATCCGTTGTTCATTTTAGTTTGCTTGGTGTCGTGTGTGGTGACTGACTAGACTCGGCGATCACGATGACAACATCAATGCACATGTTTGATCAGAGGACATTGTTTTCGTTTTCTATGCTTTTGTGTAGGTTGTGCCCCCTCCCCGGCCCCGAATTCGCCCCACCAAAACTTTGGCTTCGCCCCTCCCTAATGTTAGGCACCAAGGAAATACCTTCACCCATCGTCATCACAGTTCAGGCCTGCTGTGCTCCGATGCTCCATCAAGGCCGGTGTGTTTTAGCCTGCATATGGGCGCGGACATATTTTACTTAAGCCGGTGTGTGTTTGTTGGTGTATAGGGTAAGGGGAGGGTGACGGTAACGTTGACGATGACGATGACGTTGACGATTACGATGGGCCCGAGTCCATTGTATGACTCTGTAGTCGCATGCTATGACTCAAAGTTTTTATGTTGACATGTACTGTGTACTGCTCTTTTGCTTATATGGCTTCATCTGTTACTGGACGATTTTTCCTGTTGGCGAGGATGCTGAATAAACATAAACATACACATTGTCAAATAAAAAATCAGAATTATTGAGGTCTTGAGGTATTGAGGCGCATTGTCGCCAAGGCAGCTGACGCGCACAAAAATCCAAACTTCACACAGAAGACGGCAGTGTAGAATATGCATAATACTTGACCTGACCTAAGACTATTGACCTTGTCACATATTTGAAAGCAGAATGTCTATATCATTATTTTATCATGTTTTGCACGAAAGTTTTCCCCTTACTGCAGTAAGAAGAGAGAATTTGACCTGACCTGCGTTTAGTAACCTTGCCCTTTATTACAATTTTGGGAAACAGAGTTATTTGAGTTGATGAAAGAACAGTATGATCTGGATTTGGTGTTGCTATGCTGCAATTACTGCGAATGGTGGCATTTTGGAGATTTTGGAATATTATCCTCCTTGGTCCGTCCCAAGTCAATTTCAAAGGGAATTAGAAATCAAATTGGTGAATGAGGTCAAGAAGGCAAATATGTTGGGGTCCAAGCACCACCAAAGGTATAGAAAACTCCGCACTTTACCTTTTGGAGGGAAAGGATTACATGTACTAACAGGGTTGCAGTAAAAATGTTCCTGTTGCGACACACCTGGTGCGGGGCCTATTCCAATTCCACCGATTTGAAAACTGTTTTGATTTCTGACATTATTCTCACTTTTCGAAGTTTTGTACTTATTATTTCCGACTCTAGCAAAGAAACCATTCGAGCCGACATATCCATTTCAAAACCGTCGGATGGTACTTCTGGGAATCTCCTGGGCTAACCTGTTCGGACTCCTTGGCCGTGACCGGAGAGGTATGTACCCATTGGGTACGGGTGGAGTTTTTAGACTGTTGTAAAAAAAAAAATAGTGGGCGATTGCGCTGATTGATGTCTGTGATCCGTTGTGCATTTTAGTTTGCTTGGTGTCGTGTGTGGTGACTGACTAGACTTGGCGATCACGATGACTATATCAATTCACATGTTTGATCAGAGGACATTGTTTTCGATTTATATGCTTTTGTGGAAGCTGCGCCCCCTCCCCGACCCTGAACTCGCCCAACCAAAACTTTGGTTCGCCCCTCCCTAATGTTAGGCACCAAGGAAATACCTTCACCCATCGTCATCACAGTTCATGCCTGCTGTGCTCCGATGCTCCATCAAGGCCGGTGTGTTTTAGCCTGCATATGGGCGCATAAATATCTTATTTAAGCCGGTGTGTGGAGTGAGGTGAGGGTGACGGTGACGTTGATGACGATGACGATGACGGTGACGTTGATGACGATGACGATGACGATGACGATGAACCCGAGTCCACTGCATGACGCTGTAGTCGCATGCTATGGCTCAAAGTTTGTATGTGACATGTACTGTGTACTGCCCTTTTGCTTATGTGACTTCACCTGTTACTGGACGATTTTGCCCGTTGGCAAGGATGCTGAATAAACATAAACATACACATCGTCAAATAAAAAATCCGAATTATTGAGGTCTGACAATATAGTGGGCGAAATCCGATGAGTTTTTGGTTGGTTGGTTGTGGGGGGGGAACTACTACGTTAACACTTCGCCCCCCCCCAATGCTATTCAAAAATCGACACCCCTGAACCACGATCATTATCTTGTATCTGTTGGATTGTTTAAATTATCGCTCCATGGAGGTAGTTTTGTTTTCCTTTCTGTTTTATTGTTAGCTTGCGATCAAATAAATAGCCACAAAATCTCCGGTGGAAAACCGAATAGTTCCATCTCCATGCATACATCTGCTCTTTACACGCCTTAACACCGCCTACTGATAATTGTGTGATCTTTATGAACTGATCAACATAACAAAACAAGTAGTAGTCGCTATGCTATCAATTCAACAACATGAAATTAGCACGCGGGTGATGACTACTATAAGGTCGCTAGGTGAATGCCTTCGTAAGAAGATTGTGAAATATGACGTCACATAAATGAAAAGATGTAGCTGCGTATCTACGTAGTTCGCACTTTGCTGCAAAGCTCAGCAATACAACACTTTCGGTGCAACGTATGTGCTCAGGTTCGCCATGTCCTTCCGGTAGCACGAAAACGTGTCATGGTAACCTGGTGCCTACAAGCTCAGGGTGGCGGTACGGATATTGCCGGCAGTGCCCGAGCACATCCGGCATGTTCTGGCCACGGGTGATCGCCATTTTGCCAGAAGCGTTCACTGAATAAAACTAAGTTTGTTTGCTACTTGAAGTGGCCAGGCACCTCCGGTTACTTCTGCACGTCACCGGGGCATGGTGCGCGCCGACGCTCTCGAGGTTTCGTCTCGCCGCCGTGTGAACCGGTCGCCATCGGAACAGAGGTGCGCTGCTCTGCTGCCAGGCTGCTACGGCTCTGCTTGCTGCATTGTGCTGCCACTTCGGCGGCCATTGACGGGGCGCTGGCTCCGGCCCGATATTTTCCTTGAAGCCACGAGCGAAACGCGAGAAGGGCTCGCTTGTGCACTGCAGGATTGATGGTGTGAAATTGCTGCCCTTCTCTGCGGAGAAATAAAAAGGGCCGGTGCGTAATCTTGGTTGACAGACATTTGGTTTCGTGGACATTAAGTGATTCGAATCCCACGAATAAAACGACCAATTGACACAGTGACACTTGATTGACACTTGACACAGTGACACTTGGTCAACACAGCCTCCCGTGTGGCTCTGAGTCGACAACGCAACTTAGACACATGGACATCGTTAGCACGACGACGCGCTAGATGCCAGTCGCATGCTCATCCCCAAATGTCCGCCTAAGCTGTCTGCTACACACATGCTCTAGAATGGTAAGGGTTGCGTTACTCCCGCCAGCGGTTTGCTATGTCATATAACCTTGAGACAGACCGTACCTGTTTACAAGGCTCGTTGCTCTCTTCGGTCGGTGCCGGCTTGAGGCGCCGCTTCTGACTGACGCATTCTGCTCCAGATATCCTCCAGGATACGCTGGGGGGTTGAGCTGGACACCTGCTCCATGTGTATAGTGGGTCACTTCAATAACTCATGGATGATGAAAGATGATGGAACTCATGGAACATTACAGCCAGCGGGAATGATTAGAACAATTTGAACTTTCCGACATCAAGCCCAAGAGCATTTCTAGCATCGCCAGCTTGAAACCAGTGCCAGGTGTGCTGCCATTGTTATGTGTTGTTTCTATTTATTTCTGGCAATTTGTATTAATATGGAAAATTTGGGAGCTTCCTTTCAGTCCTTGTCTTTAAAAGTAAAGTGACCACTGCGTGCTTCAATAGCAATAACAACGTTAATTCGCTCCTTGAAATATATCCTGCATCAAGTTGTCTTTGATATCGCTGTAATCCCCATACACAATTTGTCCAGTCGACTGGTTCCATTCATCAATTTCCATTGAGATGAGATCACTGCCAGTTAACCCTCCCCGTCTTTCCGGTCATATCCTCACACCCCGTATCGGGGGTTGATACAACCCCCCTCTAATCTCCAAGCTAAGCGTCGTAGAAAACGAAAGAGGTGTCATCGGTAAGCGCTCGATGAGTAGGGCCAGACACCACGCCCAAAATTTTATCCCCAAAAAGTGACGTCACTAGGGGGCTTAAGTTTTCACAACTTACATCATGTTTTGGCTTGGAATTTCTGATAGTTTGGTGTGAAACTGTACGCCAGGAATGGGTAGTTTGAAGAACTACTACACCAATATTTGTGTGAATGTGTGTGATAAAATTGGTTAAGTTTAGCACCAGTGTTTGCATATCATCAACTTTTGCTGTCCACATCCGTTAACTGCCAGCACCTTCACGGCACCTACCTGCTGATGCGGCGAGTGGAGTCGCTGCTGTGTTTTCATCTCAGCTGTCGCCTGCTGTTGGTGACCGCCGTGTACTGGACTAGTGACTGGTGACTGATGACTGGTCGCTGGTGGCTGGTGCTGGCTGTCGTATACCGGACTGGTGACTGGCGACTGATGACTGGTCGTCGGTGACTGGTGGTGACTGTCGTACACTGGACTAGTGACTGGCGACTGATGACTGGTCACCGGTGGCTGGCGGTGGCTGTCGTATACTGGACTGGTGACTGGCGACTGGTGACTGGTGGCCGGTGCCTGGTGCCGACTGGTGGGCCGCACCGTGGCGCTCGGTACCGCCGTCCGCCCCCACGAGGGCACGCTGGCCGACGGTGACGCCACCTGGTGCACCTCCGACTCGGTCATGTCTACCGGCGACGCTATGAAGGGCTCATGCTCGAACACGGGCTGCAGCCGCGGCTTGGTGGGCAGCGCCGGGCGTAGCTGCAGCACCGGCTGCAGCACCGGGTACGGCACCGGCACGTCCGGGTGGTCTAGCGGCACCCGCAGGCTGCTCTCGAGTCGGTCGTCGTCCCGGTTCAGCTGCAGCAGCCGGTTGGAGAAGGGCTGGCGGCCGGCAGGCGGGGCCGGTCTGCCGCCCAGGCCCGGAATGTAGCCTAGCAGGCCGCTGAAGAAGCCGCCGGGCCGCGGCCGAGGCGGCGGACGCTGCGGACGCTGCGGACGCTGCTGACGCCGGAACGGTGGACGGCCAGGACGCGGACGTGGACGCGGGCGTGGACGCCGGGCCGGGCCGCACTTGCCGTCCTCCTGGAACTCTGACACGCACGACGACGACGGCGGCGGCGGACGATTGTGCGGCGAAAGCAGCGGGGCACTCTGAAGGTCGCCGCTCGAAGACCCAAACGTCTGCAACGTGGCGCTTTGGAACCCAGAACCCTGCTGCTCAGGACGATGGTGCTCAGGAGTACCGTGCGACTCAGAGCTCTGGATGTCAGAATCTTGTGGGTCAAATGGCTGGAACTCGGGATTGGGACTGCTGGGAACTCGGGATTGGGACTCCGAGCCCTGAGGAGCAAAGTCGTCGGGGCCAACGCTGGCGACCTCTGTCGGCGGCTCTAGATGGAGCGCCTGCTGATCGGAGGCGGTCGGGCCCGCTTTGAACGGGCCCACCGGCACCACAGACACCGGCAGTGTGATGCTGACGGCCCGCGGCGGCCCGTCGCCTTGGCCATACTGGGACACGCGGAATCCGCTCCGCTCGGCCTGCGGCGGCTGGAACGCCGTCAGACCGGTGCCGCCGCCGGCCGCCGTGCTGGTGACACGCGCGCTCTCGCTGACGCCCACGTCGTTCACCTCGAACGCCAGCGGCGGGTTGTTGCGGTCGCTGTGCTTGATCGGCAGGAAACCTGTCTCGAACACGACGTCGGTCGGGTCGAAGCCGTGGCCGTGCGGGATCGGACGGGACTGGACGAAGACGGGTCGGGCCGAGGTGGCGACCACTCCGCCGTGCGGCCTGCCGACCGTATTGGTTGGTATCGGTCGCACTGCGGAGGATTTTCGCGTGATGTGGACCACCGTCTGCTGGTGCGGCCGGTGCGTGGTTGATCCGGCGGCGGTCAGGTAGGCTGGACGACGCAAGGAAGTTGTCGCAAGTGCGGACGTCGGCGGAGGTGAGGGCAGGATCGGACGGCGAGTCGGGGTTCTCACATGCGCGGGTGGCGAAGCCGAAGTTCTCACAGGTCCGAACGGCGAAGCCGGGGTTCTCGCAGGTACAAGCGGCGGAACCGGGGTTCTCACAGGCGCGAGTGGCGAAGCCGAAGTTCTCACAGGTCTGAGCGTTGGAGCCGGGGTTCTCACAGGCGCGGGCGACGAGGCCAGGTTTTCCACGAGCGCAGGCGGCGCTCGGGTGCTCCGGGGAGGTGGGATGCTGTACTGAGGAGGATGACGTGAAGCCTGGAGGGGGCGGCGGGTGGTGTCAGGTCGACGGTGCTTCTGCGATGGGGGACGCCTGCCGTTGCTGTGCGTGGGCCTTGAACTGATCGTGGGTCGACGCGATGGGACGCTGGTGCGCTCGTCCTTCACCAGTTCGTTTGGCTGGGGCTGCAGTGGGGGCCGGTTGATTCTACCGAGGGTTCGTCGTGGAGGCACCTCCGCCAGGCGATCCTGGTTATCGAAAACGGGCTTGCGGAACCGGCTGCCCTCCGACCCCTGCAAGCCTCCGTCGAGCGTGTTGCGTTCCGCCTGGAATTGGGGCGATTCTGCGCCGTCCTGGTACCTGCTGGATATGCCGGCGGCTGGCAGCGAACCAGTCGGCGGGGCCGCCTTGGGTCGCAGGCGCTCCCCGAAGTCAAAGTCGAAGTTGGGTCGCGGGATGGGTAAGTAGTCGGCGGCGACCGGCAGGTCGGGCCGCGAGAAGCCGGCCGGGAAGTCGTCGAAGCCGAAGCCCGTCTCATGCCGCGGGCTGGTGGCGTCCGGCCGCGGTGGCCGCCGGTCGGAGGTCGCCTGCAGGGACGCACCGTCCTCCTGGTCGTCGTAGAAGTCGGTGAACTGGTAGCCGGCCGTGGACGGTCGCCGCAAGGACGGCCATGGCTGGCGGTCGGCCTGCTCCTGCGCGCTCGTCGCCGGAGTCTGGTCGATCCGCGCGCTGGGCTGCCCCAGTGTGTCGCCATAGTAGTCGTACTCGTCATAGTCTGCAACAGTTCACCGTACATTGGCATGCTAGATCGGACTTGATAGGAGGTCAACGCTGGTAAAATATTGAATTACGCTATGTATATGTGTATGCATATATATATATATTAGCACATTCGCATGAAACTGAATATGGAAGAGCTAACCGGATAAATACCTTCGAACCAATTTTGAAAAAGAGATGGGGATCTCTCTTGCTGCTCGTGTTAACTAGCAATGAGACAATGATGACGTTGGTATGGACCCCGTCTTGGACCACGAGCCTCAATAGACTGATTGGATGCACCGCGAGGTAACCAGAGTCACCGCAGTCTGGGACTATGGTTCCAGAGTCGTTCTGGCCGTTGCTGACAAGGCCAGCAATAGAAGCTTAGTGTTCAGGCACCTGGATCACCGGAATTTCACACCAATTGAATGTCATTTGGGCACATTAGTGTAGATCAGGGTTGCGAGGTTGCGAAACACCAACGTAGAGTGCCATTCCTTCTCAAGATTGCTGTCCAACTAATTTGGAGAGGGAAGGCCAAGCCAATACACTGCCAAGCAGTTCGGAATCAACCTGTAGAATGTGGTGTTTGTATCCAGGCACATGTCGTCGTTCGTCGATTGCATTCATGAACATTGTGATATGAGGGGGTGGGGGTAATGCACCTCATGGCGAACTTTTGGGTAGTCTTGTTATCTCAGTTATCTAACTGTTTCCACTGGAGATCGACTTCACGTTGTCATTCTAACACACTGAGCAGGGGTACAACGGAATATCCACGGTTGTACTTTCTCAGAGAAACTGCAAAAATAACCCAGGGCCAACGTCATTTCACGGTTACTTAACATGCAACACCATATTGCTGATGTTAGAAGCTGTTCTCAAAGTTCTGGGAGTGTTGACACTTGGATCTTAGCACGAGCTAACTGCTTGTCCACCATCACTCCAATGAATGCAAGATGGACATGACACAAATATTTCACAAACTGGATGTAAAAATTGCATCCAATTATCATATGCTGCTAAGAGGCACAGTTCCCGAGACGCACCTAAATGGAGGTCAATTATTTTGCAGAAGATAAAATATTTTCTCATAGAACTCCCCCTTTTTAACTTTTCACTAGGCAGGGCGAATATTTGGCGTATGGTACGTTGCCATGTTTTACGTTGCTATGCATCGAGTCCTCTCCAAGCAAAAGTTCAGTGTACGTCTCTGCAGTGGATCATGGCGTCCTCGCAGCGTCTACGGACCACCAACTGCGGACTGGTGAGCCGTGCCCTTACCTTTCATGATGCGATCCACTTGGTTGAGATCCGATACCGGAATACCGTTGCTGGTCGGACAAGAGTCGAGGACGTTGATCTTCCAGCCCAGAAATCTGTGTGTGAAACACTGGGGACAAAGCCATTGTCTTAATATCGTTGACTGTATGCTCAGTTATTACAATCAGTTACTATACTTAGCATGTTATTCTCCAATACCAGTACTAAAACAGTGAGAGGCATTGTTAATGCTAGAAGTCTTTGCGACATATTTTGTGCGTTACCCTTCTTCGAAAATGTCTCCCAAGAAATGTCAAGTCAGGCGTCAGACATATGGGCAATTCACCAAAGTATCTGCCCAACTATTGCCATATGTCTTCTGAATCATTTTCCTCCATGTAGGTTGCACCAGCTACCTTTTCCGCTTAGCTATATTGGTTCATAACGTATTGTTAGTGACTACAATGTAGTTCAGGTTGGATGACAAATTGTGACACCTAAAAGACATAAAGACATAAAAGATCAGTGCAGCTATGAGCCACAAGGGCCCTTCTTGGTTGCACTCTGTACACTGAACCAGTTTTCCACCAAATGCGCCAATCAACTCTCCCTTGGAATACAGAAAAACAAGCCCCCTATTCTTATAATGATTGTCTATGCTGTTTTTAAAGATGTTCAATGTGTTGCTACTGACAATAGTTTCTGGCAGCTGGTTCCAGTGTTCTACTACCCTGTTGGTGAAGAAAGGCTGTCTTAACCTTGTCCTGCTGTGATTAACTTTAATTTTGAATTGATGACCTCTAATTGCATCATTTCTGTTAAATTCAAACAGTTCCCTAAGATAACCCTGTTCCTGACCATGGACAAATTTAAAGACCTCGATGAGATCTCCTCTCAGCCTTCTATATCTAAGTGAAAACATATTCAGTTTCTTCAATCTTTCCTCATATGCCAGGTTGCCTATGCCATTCACCATTTTCGTTGCCCTCTTTTGTACTCTCTCTAAAAGCCAACAATCTTTTTCATAACTAGGGGACCAAGCTTGGACACAGTATTCCAAACGTGGCCTGACATATGCACAGTAAAGCTTCCTGATGACTTCCTCACTTTTGTATGATACATTCCTATTTATTTCCCCAAGCATTCTTAGTGCCTTCTTCCTGGCTTCTTTGGTCTGTTCTGATGCCCCCAATTTTGTGTTCAAAATAACACCTAAGTCCTTCTCCCGCTGAGTCACAGATAGTACTTGGCCATCCATCAAGTACGGAGCCTTGATATGCTGCCTACCTACATGCATGATTTTGCACTTATCAAAATTAAATTTCATTTGCCATTTTTCGGACCACTTCACAAGCTCGCCTAAGTCTTTCTGCAGTGCTGTGAAGCTAATAATTATTACCAGCGAGGAATTTAAGGAAGCGAACATGAATTGGCTTGCCACCTACGTAGTTAATCACTGACTGATCTAGGATCTATGAATGTTATGGAGCGCAGCAGAAAGTATAATTAATCAGTCCTCTCAGTACAATCATGTTTACTTGTATAATAGACGGTACATGACATGAGGTCACATTTTGTATTTTGGCATTTTATTTGATCATTTGCTTGTCCTATATGCCACTTTTGACTGCCTGGCATGATTTGCTGATGAAAAATATTTCAATGTAAATTTAAGAATGGTATTGGCAACAGTTTGTGACCCCACTTTGACCCACCTTTGCTCCTTTGCCCTATGAGCCTATGACTGTTTTTTTGCACTACATGCGCTCATCAATTATCGGAAGGATGTTAAATTATAGAGCGATTGTTCGAAAGGTTCAGAGTTACTTCAGATAAATATCAGAGGAGATTCCATGGGAGCCGGCCAGTGCCAACTGGAAGTCACGAATGCCGCGCTGTTCAAGCCACCGACAGATGAAGCGGAATATTTTGCATCTCCGGCGGCAAGTAGGGATGTTACCTGAAAGTGGACCGTGTCGGGCCAAGTGTAGGCGATATCTGTGAGCAGGCGGTTTGAGCCCACATGTGGCCGTTTGGTAGTGGACGGTGACGGCCCATATGTGGACGTTACCCGATAGTGGACGGTGACGGCCCATATGTGGACGTTACCCGATAGTGGACGGTGACGGACCATATGTGGACGTTGCCTGGTAGTGGACGGTGACGGCCCATATGTGGACGTTACCTGGTAGTAGACGGTGACGGCCCATATGTGGACGTTACCCGATAGTGGACGGTGTCGGCCCATATGTGGACATCACCTGGTAGTAGACGGTGACGGCCCATATGTGGACGTTACCTGGTAGTGGACGGTGACGGACCATATGTGGACGTTACCCGATAGAGGACGGTGACGGACCATATGTGGACGTTACCCGATAGTGGACGGTGTCGGCCCATATGTGGACATTACCTGGTAGTAGACGGTGACGGCCCATATGTGGACGTTACCTGGTAGTGGACGGTGACGGCCCATATGTGGACGTTACCCGATAGTGGACGGTGACGGACCATATGTGGACGTTACCCGATAGTGGACGGTGTCGGCCCATATGTGGACATCACCTGGTAGTAGACGGTGACGGCCCATATGTGGACGTTACCCGGTAGTAGACGGTGACGGCCCATATGTGGACGTTACCCGATAGTGGACGGTGACGGCCCATATGTGGACGTTACCTGGTAGTGGACGGTGACGGCCCATATGTGGACGTTACCCGATAGTGGACGGTGTCGGCCCATATGTGGACATCACCTGGTAGTAGACGGTGTCGGGCGTGTCCCGATCGGGCGTCCACTGCAGGATGCCCGGCTGGCCCTCCTCGCAGTCGAGCCGCAGTGTACGTTGGTAGGCGCCGAACGAGCTGTGGCCGCCGGCCGGCTGCGGCGTGTTGTGCTGCCGCCACTCACACAGGCGGCCGGTGGCCGTCGGCCGGACGGCACCGTTCCGGCCCCTCTCCACACCGGCGAACACGCGCACCCGCTGCGGGAGACGACCGCTCAAGCGTCACAGGTCACCGGTCACCGGTCACTGGCCACATGCCGCTGATCACGGAACACAGGTCACCGGTCACTGGCCACATGCCGCTGATCACGGAACACAGGTCATCGGTCACTGGCCACATGCCGCTGATCACGGAACACAGGTCACCGGTCATCGGCCACATGCCGCTGATCACTGGCCACATGTCACTGATCACAGGTCACTAATCACGGATCACCGGTCACCCGTCAAAGGTCGCTGGTCACCCGTCATAGGTCGCAGGTCACCCGTCATAGGTCGCAGGTCACCCGTCATAGGTCGCAGGTCACCCGTCATAGGTCACAGGTCACTGGCCACAGGTCATAGGTCGCTTGTCACCGATTATAGGACACCAGACACAGGTTTCAGGCATGGGCAGAAAAACGGCCTTGTTCTGGATTTGTTTGCCATTCAGAACGCTCTCCGGATAAGTACCCACTCCTTCGTTTGCTAAATAGTGAATGAAGTTGTTTGAAAATGGTTCCAAACTCATTGTTGCTTGATAAGGATACCTGAAACTGGCTGGCAAGTATAGAAAGAAGTGTTTTATGTGTGAAACAAGCAAATGATCCTCTCAGAAGTAGAATTTGTCAATATTTTCGTCTCCAAATATAGGATTCGAAACCATAAATTTAGCCCTGCTCACAGGTCACCGGCCTACGGTGTTCCTGGTCATCGCTCTTTGGTGCTTGACGACAGTTTACAAGTCATTGGTCTCAGACCACTGGTCACCAGTCACAGGTCACAGGCCACTGGTCGCAGATCACAGGTGACAGGTTATAGGCCACTGGTCACAGGTCACTGGTCACGGGTCATAAGCCACTGGTCACAGATCTCTGGTCACGGGTCATAGGCCACTGGTCACAGGTCACTGGTCACGGGTCATAAGCCACAGGTCGCTGGTCACGGGTCATACGCCACCGGTCACAGGTCACTGGTCAAGCCGTCTGTCACAACTGGTGGGAGTACGGGCGTGCTGCAGCCGGCCAGTCCAGCTGGGCTCAGGTCACACGGTATCGGAGGCAGACCCGGTTTCAACTGACGCGGACTCAATGTGCCGCATGATTGCGCAAAAAATTCGGAATTTTCTTCTTCAGTCAGGCTGTTCGGATAATGTTAAAGCAGTACACTGTGATTTTGTTTCAGTTGGTAAGATGAGGTTGGATATTATATTGTGCTTGTAGTGTGCGTTTTGTCCAGCTGATTATGCTGGTCGTGAACTACGCTAAAGTTGTAGCACTGAGTCGCTTATACTGCGTGCATATGATATTCCAGCGTTCTTTTACCAATATTATTTCGGTCCCCATCAACTGCCAGGCACTAACCGCACGTTCGGCGTCCGTTTTGAACTGGTATCCGCCCTCCGGGTCGTCGGTGATGTAGAACGGGTGGTACTTGGCCGGCCGGTCTCGGTCGCCGCCGCCTTCCACCACGAACGTGTACGTCTGGCCCCTGACCACGTTGACCTCTGGCACCAGCAGGCCGTTGATGTACCAGGCGATGCCCCAGCCGAGCCTGCCGGTGATGGCGCTGTAGCCGTGCTCGCCGCCGGTGGGCCCCACCTGGGCGTAGTACACGCGGTCCTCCGGCTCGTAGCACGCGATCGGCGGGATGCTCCAGGCGGCGGCTCTGGGCGGCAGCCGCGGCGCGACGGCCACGGCGCCGCCCGTGTCCGGCGCCGGGTCGGCCGAGCCGACGGTGACCGGACAGTTCCAGGTGGGCGGCCGGCCAAAGTGGAGCAGCAGGTCGCCGCGCACCCTGCTGCTGTGGTAGCCGGCCCGGCCCGAGCCGCCGACCGGACCCACTGCCCAGATGACCGCCTGCCGCCGGTCCGTGGCGATGTCCCGGTCCAGACGGTCGGCCGCCTTCAGGGGCCGCTGGAACGTCAGCATCGAGAAGCCGTTGATGAGCGCTGAGTTGAGCAGGCGCACGCCGTTCGTGCCGCCCTGAAACACGGGAAGTCAGGAGGTGGTGTTGTGGTGGAATTTGGAAAGAAAGACTTTGATCTGGATGGATTTGCCCATGTTGAAATTTTGCATGGCCATTAAGAGAAATAAAGCTGGAAATGTCAGAAGCTCAGGTTGACATTGTAATAATTTCGTGACTTCTAGAAACTTCGCAAATTAGAGGTGGGGACCGGGGTGCCCACGTGGGCATGGCCCCAAAGCCTTGTCCCTCCTTTCCTACCAGACTCTCGATATCACATTCCAGGTTGGTCTCGGTCTTCACCTGCCGTATGTCTATCACAAGGTATCGCGTATGTGCTTGGGGTTAACGCCTGTATGCTTTGGATATTGGCATTGTGGCACGAACCAAAACATTGATGTTGCCATGCAGCACTAATATTTTGAAGCCCTTCCCAATGATTTCCCGCAAATGGATGTCCTACAAATTTGTGGAATACACTAAGCCTTTCTTGGAAACAGAAGGCTTTTCTTTGAAAATTTGCATCTCCGAATAACGAGAAACCGTTCTAAAAGTGACAAAGTACACTGGGTAATTTTCATTGGTGGATGCTCATGCTCATCTGTGGTGCTGTCACTGAAACTTAGTAATTATAGCAAAAGGTAACATGAGGTATCTTGAGTTGTATGCAAGGAATGGGCTTAAATAATAACACCGCGGCACAAACTATTCTGGGAAGGTTCCATTCCTTTATTTGTACTTCCTTATGCAACGTGTAACATGAAGAAAACCTGACCACCTCCCTTATCCCTTATCATATGTATATAAATATATATATCGTATACGTGTGTATGTATGTGTGTTGGAAGTATATAGGAGTGCATCCTCCTTGCTCACCAGTTCACATACCGTCCACTCTCCATGGCAGCTGAAATTGCGTCACCTTTGTGTATGGAAAATTCACTTGCTCATCGGGTATTAACCTATTCAATACGAGTACGCGGTTGGGTGTAACACAACTCTTGTACTACCTACAGATAGGGCACTCGGCCTATGCTGCCACAACATAGCATCTGATCAAGCAATGCAGTTCTGCCCGCTGTTGTCCATCTGCAAGTCGTGTTTACACGGCAGGTGCATACCATTTTCGAACTGCTTACCATGCTTGGCCCGGCCAGTAGAGGCCAGGTGAGCGGGGCCACTCCGGCCAACGTACCCGTATCTGTTCGTCGGGGCAGGCGCCGGCGCCCGCGGCGCACTGCACCTTCTCCTGCAGGTAGTAGTCGTGCGCGAAGCCCTGGCCCGACTGGCGGTCCAGCCAGGCGACCACGGCGTCGCCTCCGGTCATCACGCTGCGGCTGTCGGCGCCGCTCACGCCGAACGACATGTACTGGCCGTCGTCTGCGAATCGGGCCGGACGTTCACGGTGACACGCTCACGGGCTCACACTGCACGCGCTGACGGCTCACACTGCACGCGCTGACGACTCACAATGCACGCGCTGACGGCTCACACTGCACGCGCTGACGACTCACACTGCACGCGCTGACGACTCTCACTACACGCGCTGATGGCTCACACTGCACGCGCTGACGGCTCACACTGCAGCCAATGGGCCGGGACTTCTGGTGTGCCTACCATGGGCCGTGCCTTCCGCGCCCCCCCCCCCTCCCCCACGATTCTGAGTGGGCGTCAGGCAGATGCAATTTTGCGACCTCCGGTAAAAAAGAGGTCCCGGAGGGAAACTCTCGTTGGTGCCCGACAACTCGCGTTGAGCTCCGAAAACTCTCGTTGAACCCCGAAAACTCGCGCCTGATCCCGAAAAAAATCGAGCCGAGGTCCCGACAAGTTGCGCAAGGGCCTGCATAGTTTCCATCGGAACATCGCGAATTGCGCAGGAGCCGCAAATATTGGAATCGGGGGCCGAAATAAATACAGCGGGACACCAAGAGCACCGCGGGGCCCCGAAAACTTACCGCAGTCCTTCAAAACACACCGATAAGTATACATATGGATATATATAGAAATGTTTACATGTATATATATATATATATATATATATATATATATATATATATATATATATATATATATATATATATATATATATATATATATATATATACGTACATAGCATATGGAGCGTCGTACCGAAGGGAGGAAGGGGAAATTTCCCTTTCCCTGAAGAGGTCGTGGTCCCGAAAGAATGAACTTGGGGCACGAACTATTAAACACAACACTGAAAAGTCACCGCGGGTAAGGGAAATTGCCCTGGAACCTTAAAAATCGCGTCGAAACTCAATAAACACATAGAAACGATGGAGTTAGTTTGGGTCGTTTCCTTTGCGAAGTTAAATTGTCACTAATTAATTTTATTTTAACAAATTAGTCCGGTTGAAAACATAGTGGACATAATCTGTGTACTTCTAGAGAATGGGGGTAGGTTTGAGCTCCATCCAGATCTGCTCTCCCTCCCCCCCCCCCCCCCCCCTCCCTCCCCACCCCCTCGTCCGGACTCAGTTCTTAGATATGCCACCCGCAAGGTCAGCACAATTCACACTGCAGAAAATGTTTTTTTTAGCAGCTTGAAAGACACCTACCTACACGCATAGGTAAGTATTTTATCAACAGCCAAATGAATCCAGAAATTAAAACATGGGGAAAGATGCACATATGCCTTGCATTATGCCTACTTAGAGACTGGAAACTGTATGACCCCTCAAAATATGTTCTACTTTGTTCCATCAGATCAACGAACAACAACCTGCGCACGCAACAGATTAGCTGGGGTTGGCTGGGGAAATACTCGTCTTCCTCTCGGAAAATTGGCAACTTACAGATACACCTTTATAAAAAAATGCATGGGCATGGGTCATGACTCGAATGGCCCTCGCCATCCTAGCTGCGCCACTGGCCCAGGGGCGAACCCAATGGGACAAATAACTTTCGAACACCAGGACCTTCTGACGTTCCAGTGGACCTCTCAGGCTCCGGAAACCCTCTTAGATTGCACGAGCCTTCCCAGGCACCAGGGGCCCAATACAATTTCAAGAGTTCCTGTCGGGATTCAGATCGTTCTTTATGATGTCTTGCCAGTTGCGAGATCTTAAAAGGCCGTGGGAAGGCCTAATGGGCGCAATGCAAACCTGGAACCTATCGAAGGCACCTGAGAGATGCACAAATTCCTCCAAAGTCTGAAAAAAAAATCACATGAAAGGTCGGAGGTTCCAGCATAAAATATAATGTTTTGTTTTTGTTTTGTGGTAACATGAAAAATTGTGCGGTAAATCTGGTACACATTGGAAATCCTGTCTTCGGCACCGCCTCGGCCACACCAACATTGAAGGCGATCCACCCATGATGCTCAGCAACTCCAAAACTGATGGCATCAGCACCTATTGGAAGGGTTCGCCCATGTGGTCTCATATTATAGCCTGTAGTAATCCGAGGGGCTGAGCTGATCATCGGAGGAATTCCAGCCTTTCTAAAGTGACACAAAACTCCACCCATGGCTGCGCCCTCACTCAAACTGCAAAATTCAACGATAGTCATGTGGCTGTGGCCGTGAGGATGCTCTAAGGAAATTGAGTCTTGGGCCCTGGCCTAATCCGGATACATAATCGTGCTGAATGCTGGTAATGCAAAATAATTGCATGCAGGCATCTATTTGCATGTGCCATGTACATGGCTGGAGCAACAGCATAGCAATTCCTATTAATTTTATATGTAAGCTTCTCAATTCACGTATTTTTGCATGTCTGACTGCACCAAATATCCATCTTGCACAGTATGTCGTAGTTTCAGCAACAGCTGTTTGGCCTTCTTTACCTATGGTAATCTGTGATGAAGTATGTATGTATGCATGTATGTGTTGGAAACTCATCTTGTACAGCAGCTGGGAGCGCTCAGCTCGTCTGACTCAGGCGGCCTGAACGTCCACACAGTCCGAGCGATCACCGTTGGGGTCAGAGGTGAGCCGAGGGCCTTACCAATCCCCCCCCCCCCATCCCTCCAGATCTGGGGTAGTTGTGCGTGCGGCGGCTGGAGAGCGGACGTGCGTGCGGCGGCTGGAGAGCGGACGCCTGCCGTATCGGTGGCGGCGCGGCAGTGATCAGACACAGAGAGGAGATGCCAATGTGATTGTTGGAATGGTTACCCATCGGGATATTACGGGCTCACTGTAGCGTTAGCTCAGCGGGCACACCCACGGCCTTTGGCCTCTCCCTTGGCGAGGTAGGGTTTCAGTGGCTGCACGCGCTCCAGTATTTAGATCCCGACTGGGAAAATCAGCTGGCAACTGACCCAGTCAGACCCAGGACGCGGCAGCGGGACGACTGTGTCCGTGTATCGGCGTCACGTTAAACCCCGGCGATACGTTTGGTGAAATAAAGCCATCGCTTAATATTTGGCCCTTGATTGAAATTCCCCTATTGGAAGGGCCTCTGAGAAAAGGTGCTGCGGCGAGTTTTGGGTTGCATGGGAGCTTTTTCATGTCCAAATGGAAAACTCTAGCTGAATGAATGACACCTGGCTAGAGATGCTTTCCCAGCATCCCCAGCGGTAGCGGTGCCCATCAAGAAATAGGAAGTGACGCACCAACGGAAAGGACTTCAACTCAGTTTTACAGCAGTGACTTCTGGTATCTTCCCTTCGTTGAATGTACACCCCGTAAGATAATACCAGGAACCTTGATTAATTATGTTTGTATAGGTACTAAGCTTGTCCCCGGGTGAACATTTCTTTTCCTGAATGAATATCTCCATTCAGCGCCTTGGCCATCGAGACCGATTTTTGCGTGGCCGATTTGTGATCGATATGTGACCGATATGTGGTGGATTATGTGTGTTGTGTGAGCGAAGCTCGGTGTGGCTGACCCTGTGCACTGTGTTAGCGATGCTCGGTGTGGCCGACCTGTGTGTTGTGTGAGCGATGTCGATGTGGCTGACCCTGTGCACCGTGTTAGCGATGCTCGGTTTGGCCCGTGAGTGTACTATGTGAGCGATGTTCGGTGATACAAATTTTGTGTACTTTGTGAGCGATGTTCGGTGAGACACACTCTGTGTACTGTGTGAACAATGTTCGGTGAGACAAACTCTGTGTACTGTGTGAGCGATGTTCGGTGGAACAAACTCTGTGTACTGTGTGAGCGATGCTCGGTGAGACAAACTCTGTGTACTGTGTGAGGATGTTCAGTGGAACAAACTCTGTGTACTGTGTGAGCGATGCTCGGTGAGACACTCTGTGTACTGTGTGAGCGATGCTCGGTAAGACAAACTCTGTGGACTGTGTGAACGATGCTCGGTGAGGCAAACTCTGTGTATACTGTGTGACCGATGCTCGATGTGGCAAATTATGTGTACTGTATAAGCGATGCTCGGTGTGGCCGTCCAGGTGCGCACCCAGGACTTTTCTGAGGGGAAGGAGCTGAAAAGTGATGTTTTTATCTAGTGTAAAGTTGAAATTTTAACCGATTTGGCGTACGCTTTTTGATGGGGGGGGGGAGTAAAATTGGGGAAAAAAAATATAATTCAGGATGCGTATGGGTGCATTTTGGTGCGCTTCGGTGGTTTCGGCGCGTCAAACGTGCACAACACTACAATCATGATGGTGAACCACGAAGCTGGCTAAAAGCCAAATGCTGGCAAGGACAAGGACGATGCAAAATCCTCTGTCATAGGGTACTTACCACACTCCACCTGGCTCTCGGATATTAACGAACGTTCAGGATGCTTGGATTTCAACAACTACAGCAAACGAGAACATCCAGACTCTCCTGGCTCTTCATCGCGACCAAACGCAGAATGGCGTCAGGACAGTGCCGCCCGCTGACTGTATAATGTTTGCCTGCGCCGTGACTGCCATCTTTGCAAATCTGTGGTCTATTAACATTTTGTTACCAGATCTCGCAGTTAAATTAAAGTGATAGCCAAGACGACTTCGCGAACAGGTTATTTTCTCGTTGTCACTGGCATTATAATTCGTCCAAATGAACTTGAACGTCCAAGATGCGTTGAAAGCCAGACGTAAAAAAGATATCTTTAAATTTGAAGACATGTGTGCCCGACTCTGTGTGAGCGATGTGTGGCCCAGTCTGTCCGCTGTGTGAGCGATGTGTGGCCCAGTCTGTCCGCTGTGAAAGCGATGTGTGGCCCAGTCTGTCTGCTGTGTGAGCGATGTGTGTCCCAGTCTGTCTGCTGTGTGAGCGATGTGTGGCCCAGTCTGTCTGCTGTGTGAGCGATGTGTGGCCCAGTCTGTCCGCTGTGTGAGCGATGTGTGGCCCAGTCTGTCTGCTGTGTGAGCGATGTGTGGCCCAGTCTGTCTGCTGTGTGAGCGATGTGTGGCCCAGTCTGTCTGCTGTGTGAGTGATGTGTGGCCCAGTCTGTCTGCTGTGTGAGCGATGTGTGGCCCAGTCGGATTGATCCGTCTGTGCGTATGAGCGATGTGTGGCGGCCGAGTCTGTCTGCTGTGTGAGCGATATGTGGCCCAGTCTGCCTGCTGTTTGAGCGATGTGTGGCCCAGTCTGTCTGCTGTGTGAGCGATGTGTGGCCCAGTCTGTCTGCTGTGTGAGTGATGTGTGGCCCAGTCTGTCTGCTGTTTGATCGATGTGGGGGGTCTGACTGAGCCCACTCTGTCTGCTGTATGAGTGATGTGTGGCCCAGTCTGTCTGCTGTTTGAGCGATGTGTGGCCCAGTCTGTCTGCTGTGTGAGCGATGTGTGGCCCAGTCTGTCTGCTGTATGAGTGATGTGTGGCCCAGTATGTCTGCTGTGTGAGCGATGTGTGGCCCAGACTCTGTCTGCCGTATGAGCGATGTGTGGCCCGAGTCTGTCTGCTGTGTGAGCGATGTGTGGCCCGAGTCTGTCTGCCGTATGAGTGATGTGTGGCCCTGAGCCGACTCTGTCTGCTGTATGAGTGATGTGTGGCGTTGAGCCGACTCTGTCTGCCGTATGAGCGATGTGGTGGTCTGACTGAGCCGACTCTGTCTGCCGTATGAGCGATATGTGGCTGGGTCTGACTGAGCCGACTCTGTCTGCCGTATGAGCGATGTGTGGCGGCCGAGTCTGTCTGCCGTATGAGCGATTGAGTGTCTGATGAGCCGACTCTGTCTGCCGTATGAGCGATGTGGCTGGGTCTGACTGAGCCGACTCTGTCTGCCGTATGAGCGATATGTGGCGGGTCTGACTGAGCCGACTCTGTCTGCCGTGAGTGATGTGTGGCCGAGTCTGTCTGCTGTGTGAGCGATGTGTGGCCCAGTCTGTCTGCCGTATGAGCGATGTGTGGCGGGGTCTGACTGAGCCGACTCTGTCTGCCGTATGAGCGATGTGTGGCGGGGTCTGACTGAGCCGACTCTGTCTGCCGTATGAGCGATATGTGGCTGGGTCTGACTGAGCCGACTCTGTCTGCCGTATGAGCGATATGTGGCTGGGTCTGACTGAGCCGACTCTGTCTGCCGTATGAGCGATGTGTGGCGGGGTCTGACTGAGCCGACTCTGTCTGCCGTATGAGCGATATGTGGCGGGGTCTGACTGAGCCGACTCTGTCTGCCGTATGAGCGATGTGTGGCGGGGTCTGACTGAGCCGACTCTGTCTGCCGTATGAGCGATGTGTGGCGGGGTCTGACTGAGCCGACTCTGTCTGCCGTATGAGCGATGTGTGACCGAGTCTGACTGAGCCGACTCTGTCTGCCGTATGAGCGACGTTCGCCGGACCGGCAGCTGCCGTCCGACCCTGGCCGCCGTCTGACCCATGCCTGACCTATTTTGCTGACGAGTTGCATCACGATGGATGCTCCAGCCAACGCCCATCGAACCTCAAACGCCAGCTCTTCGTCCAGCACCTCGCAATTCAGCTTCGTCTGTGAAACGTCATGTCCAAGTCAGGTCATGTCATGGAAGGTCAGGTCATGTCAAGGTCCGACCCTACAGATCGGCGTCGCCCCTATGCGTCAATTAGGCTCTGTCCGGGAAAATAATGTTAAGGCAGCCATAGGAAGACCACTTCAAGTCAAGACAGACCGATTGCACCTAGTTATGATTCAAACTAAATCCTCTGGTCAAACCAGGTCACGTTGCAGATAATCAGGTCACTGGCCACGTCTGGTAAATTCAGCGTCCGCTGGTCGGTTTTCCCTGAAATAAAGCTAAGCATCGTGTCGATGTTTCCGAGTTCAGGCGGGGTCGATTTGCGGAGCGTTGGGCAAACCGACCCATGATATTCGAATTGACGTCGCCCTGTCTTATAATGCACGTCCCTCAGCTTCAAGACAGCATTGCAGTGGAGTGGGTGATCGGAGAGCAGGCCTTACTGCCGGGTCCGCTCGCAACACGCGCGCGCCATATATCGTGCACATTGTAGGTCGTACTTGTGGGCAGGCGTGAGTCAACTATCCGTATATGTGGGCTATACGAGTCGAGTAACTCGTATACTCGTATGTCGAGGTCAATCGTTGTGGCGTGCTGTATGTAGAGTGGCTACGGTGTTTTTTTTCATTCGCGTTGCTTTGTTTCTGGAATCCCATCGTGCTGTCCCTTTCGCCTGCTGCCTGAATGATCCATGCACATGACGTTTTGCCGTGCTCTCCTGACCCAAATTGAAATTTGATATGCGCAGGGAAGGTGAAATGACTTGCCACCTTCCTTCTGTGTGGGCTGCCGCTCATCGTTAACATGAAAGGATGCATTGTTGCTGTCGATTTGATCTTCATATTGATCACTTCCACATCTTCCACATCTTCCAACGTGGTATAACCTCCGTATTTGCCCAAGTTGTATACAGTTGGAAGATGTACTGCATAACTGCAGCATTTGTCCGCATTATATTTTGCTTCATTGGGTCAGGTGTCTATGCTAGACAGCAGAACGTCACAAGTCGTGGAGCTCAGCAGGTGAACGCCCATCATTCACGCCGTCCTGTGTTATGTACTGCAGTTGAAATGCATACACCCCAACACGGGTGTATGTGTAGTATGTGTACAAGTATGTGTACCAGTACGTGTCCATTTCACATGCCACTTCTTGGCACATATATGAACCCTGATACCTGACCCCAGACGCTCTCCGGCCCTGTTGGCCCGGCTCCCACGGCCGGTCATAGGTCGCCAGAGACCCTGTCTGACGGGCCTGTGATGTGACCTGGCACAAGTCAGTGACTCGTCGGAGCCTGCGTCAGCCCCGGTCGTGTGAACGGCCACGCGCCGGCCAACAGGCCAAGCGTCTAATGTTCACTTGTGCCAACCTCCAGCAGCCGGAAGTGTGTCTCGGTGGTGTTGGTGTCGGGCGAGCCGGGCCCAAGGAGCCATTATGTTCAGTGTTCCCACAGCTTCAAACTGCTCGTGACTAGGGATACTAAATGAAGTGATATACCTGTAGATACCTGTAGACAGAATAGCTGGAAAGACGAATGTGTTAATGAACCGCCATTTCAAAGAGACAGCCACTTCGGTCGTCTTGGATAAGAGAGCACATGCAAAGGACCAAGCCGGAGAGAGATTTGATGTATGAAATAAATTAGTGAAGTGTTGTAGACTGTGCTAAGACTGTGCGTTGTCAGAAGCTCACGGGAAGTGAAGAAATTAATGCATTCAACCAGTGACTGTTTAGCATTCGAATGCAGCGGGCACTGTCATTGATACTCTATAAGGTATATGTCGGTGGTGAGAAAGTCACATTTGACCAACTACTGATTGATATAATATGACGATATGAAGTTAATATGACGGACCCGTGTTAACACACGGAACTATGTGAAGTTAATCCAATACGTGCATGGTATCCATGCGGCCTATTCCCGAACAGACCAGGAGCTGTGACCCTCCAGAAACCCCATCTGATAATCGCCGGCTGCTTTTCGCAAGCTGTCGAATCCCTAAGACCAGTGGTGGTGTTGGCATCTCTGACCCCAGACATGTCTGCGCGTCATATAGCAGAGTCTTAATGAAGCCCCTCTTGTTTGGTAACGGCCATAATGCCGGGTCCTGGATCTGTATCTTGCTGCTCAACTATCTCTAACCATACCCAGAGGCTTGTAACCGCCTTTTCAACCTTCTGTATCATCACAGGTCCTCATAATTAATTAGTTGAATCATATGTGGGTGGTTGTTGCAGGTGATCATGTACACATTAATAACACTCATTATATACCAGACAACAGTGTGCTTTCGTAATATGTGCATCCTTTCGTCTTGAGGCAGCCAAATTTCTGGCGAGGAATGCGTTTCACCGTCGTCACACTGCAGCCTGTGCTGAGTAAACTATACTTCCAACTTTCGCTTCCGGTTGTAGAGCCTGCATACTGAAGCCTTTGTTGGATGGTGTATGATGATCAATTGCATTATTTTAATTAGAGACTGCTTACCGCGGTCATTGTTTGATTTCCTACTCTCCTTGAGTTGGTAGCTGCTGCAGTTCTGTATTTATGTGTCCCACCTGTGGGGGATGTGTTCCATGTCCAGTCGAGGCGCTGTTATGTGTTCCAGCTCTGAAGGGCATGTGCTCCATACCCAGTCGAGGCGCTGTTATGTCAAAGTCAAAGTCAAAGTCATTTATTAAGGCACTGCCACATTGTGGAACTTACGAAATACCTAGTCAATAGATCACATTCCTGCCATCACGTTAGATAAAATTGTAAAAGATAAAGGATAAAATCACATTACAATTTACCGACGGTGCAGCTTCGTAAAAATACCGGCTAGAAATTCATTCAGTTGCTCATGACATCCAATACAGACAAGCATTGCGACTCTGGTACGGTTCTTCACGCAGGTCACCTAGCTACCTAGTTGTATGGTTGAGGCTGATAGCACGCACGAAGGTAGCACGGCTAATTGTGTCGCGTGCTTGACCGGGAAGCGCATTCCACTGGAGAGTGAAGCGGTAGGAGAAGCCCCGCTGGGTGGCTGCTAACCTACATCGTTGCAGGTGAAGTGCCCCAGCATCGGTAGCACGAGTGCTTCTCTCCGACACAGCCGAGCGTTCAACAAACATTTCCCTGATGGCAGATGGAAAGATATGTGTTCCAGCTCTGGAGGACATGTGCTCCATACCAAGTCGAGGCGCTGTTATGTGTTCCAGCTTTGGAGGACATGTGCTCCATGCCCAGTCGATGCCCTGTTATGTGTCTCAGCTCTGGAGGGCATGCCCTCCATGCCCAGTCAAGCCGGTGTTATGTGTCCTTGCTCTGGAGGGCATATCCTCCATGCCCAGTCGAGGCGCTGTTGTGTATCCGGTCTATTCGCCGCTGACCGGCATGGCTGACCATTGATCAGGGGGCGGCAATGTTCAATGTGCATTCACCGAACCTAAGGTAATCGGTATGAATTTTGCTTGTGACGTCGAACGTATGCTTCGGTGGCAAGTTATGTGGTCTCCGCGGACTGTGTTCTGCTTATGCCGTGAACTACATGACTGGAACCTTTGAGAGAAATGTATGCATCCAGAAATGTATTTGAGACAAATACATTTGCAATTTTCGCGAAGTTTTCGTGTTGCTGTGTTCGTTGTTATGTGGATAATTAGATGATATGCTTTGGCAATGCTTGTCTTCCCTGATATATATAACTTTTATCTTCGAGAGATGTCTTCGCCCTCGCCCGGGTGCGACATCCTGCCGCATTACCTAGTGTATGAGGGGTTGCTAACTCGACCCCCTAGCATTTAGAAACGGAGTGTACCGGCAAAACGAACCGATATGGACGTGTTGCTTGCGACTGTTTTAAAATCATTAAAACAAACCATCTGTGACATTGGGGTGTATACATTGCGGCACACGTCGGGTCACGCTTGCGACTTTGCCGGGGGAAATTATTGCATTCTACCAAGGCAACTTTCAAGTGCCCTGTAATAGCATTGGACGCTGAATTTGAATGCCGGGCCTAAAATAGTCCTAGAATACTTGCAAACTCAAACAAAGTCATCGGAGGTCAATTTACCCCAGATTGCCATGGGAATGACAATGACCTAGGTAGGTGTGCTAATCCACTTGAAAACTACCCGAAATCACTGTGCATCACACATTTGGGGGGCATTATTCTATGACAAGCTGTGAAAATTGGTCTTGTCTATGAAAAAGAATCGAAGGTGTTACGTGAAAACTAAATTTAGGGTAAAGAGTCTTTTGTGGCGCCATGTTTTTGTAATCTCGCGTCACTTTGAAAAAAATGTACGAGAAGTTGTGTAAGTGATGCCCCGTTAATCATCAAATGGAATCTCCTGAGTGCTTCGGAACATACCCTCGAAAGCCCAATGCGGAGTGCACCGCCCCTGCACTGGCTGTGGCTGAGGAATCGCTTGAATCCTCGCTCATAAAGCAGTCCCATTCTTGCCCCATGGAGTTCGACACACCTTGCGGCCAGCGGCCAAAACTTGAACTAGTGGTGCTCAAGCTGCCGCAATTCACGGATGTGTGACCGAATTGACGAAGTGCTCAACCATCCTGGTCCGAACATGACGGCCTGGCCGTGTTCAATGAGCGCCGGACAGAGCCACACCGGACGCGCGTGTGGCAACTACGTGGGTGGCGCAACCCAGCAGGGGACGCCGAAGTTATCCGTGTGAAGTGGCCTGACCACTTCACACGTCGGCAGGCCAGCAGCACAGCCGCCTCAGTTGGGCCCACATACCCCCCCCCAGCACTCAGGCCCAGTGCACGGAGCACTCCTTCCACATACACTGGACACTCTCCAAGCGTACTCTATCCGGGCCTTTTAAAGCTTTCGGTCCTGCCCGGTGCACTGGCAGGACCCGCTGAGTGTTCCGTTTGGACCCGCCCATTATTCCGAGCGGATCCGTCCAGTGTTCTGTCCTGACCCGCCGAGTGTTCTGTCCGGATCCGGCAGTGTTCCCGTCCTGACCCACGGACCGTTCTGTCCGGACCCACGAAGCGTTCCGTTCGGACCGGCCAAGTGTTGTGTCCGGACCCGCCCAGTGTTCCGTCTGGATCCAGCGAGCGGTGTGTCCTGATTGCATGCCGTGAGAAGTGAGGGGCACAGGACGGCAGCGGCGCCACTGGCCGGCCGCCGGCCCATGGCCCGCGTCAGGTGAGCGGGCCGGCGGTCTTGACCCGTGGCGACCCGGCACGGCCCAGTCGGCCGGGCGGGGCCGCGCCGCTCTCGACAGACAGTGACGTAACAGCGGCCGCAGATGCCGGCCTGCCACTGTTGCAACACAGGATGCAATGAAAACGTCGATCAGTGGTGTAATTTAGCTCGCCGTCTTCAGTGCAATGCTAAGGTCGTGTAGTGCTGGTGGTTTGAGATAGCCATCGGGCCGTTATCGGTCGCATTGATACGATCGCTAAAGCGTGCAGCAATGTCATAACAATCGCTGATAGTGGTCATAGCTCAATGTACACAGGGACAGCGTGACAGGTACTGATGTCTTCCTATGATGCATTTAATGTTCGTGCGGGTGCTTGGAGTTGCGTTTCGTGGCGGAAGAGCTTCGTGATATTTCAGTTAGGAAAGCCTAGTAGTTTTTCATGAACAGATATAGGGACATTGGGTTTTATTTTATGCTTTCGAGATTATATTTTTCCTTCGCACAGTAAAAAAAATACAGCAAAAGCTTTGGACAGTAAAAAGTAGTGCAACACTCCAGGCGCATTTCACAAAGTGATCTCTCGTATAGAGTGAGAGGGCCTTAATGCGTTTGTGAGATATCTACAATGGCGTTTGCACATCGATCACCCAATTTTATGAATGTGACGCTACATTTGGTGTAAGCTTCACCTGAGCCTATGCAAGTTGTTTTCGGATGACGATTACGGCACGGCATTCTTTGTGTTGCCTTTGGAGTATACGTGTGCAAGACCGAATCCAGGCCCTGCAGTGAAATAGCACTTGTCCATTACTCCGGCGATTTTTCCAGCTAGCGTACACGTAAAACGAGTGGCCTTGGCCGTGATCTTTTCCGTACTTGCCTAACTAATCGCCGGGTGTATAATCCTGGCCCAGAATCGGCAGCTTGAATGGCAGCCCATTACAAGCGACCGCCAGCGGCGAAACGTAGCACAGGGCCGCTATCGGGGCTGAGATCTGCCGACCCGGCGCCGCGCTGATCAAACGAGCCGGCCGCGGCGCGGCGAGAGGCGAGGGTGTGGCCGAGTCTGCACTCAGAGCGTGGCCAGCGGTGGCATGTGTGGCATTGTCTAGGTCGTGTGGTGTCAACTCTCACGCGGGCTTGACGTTAAAGCCGTGGGAGTGCTGTTGGTGCGCTTGCTGATTGCGGAGGCCCGATAATAGATTAAAAATATCTGATTTAGCACTGTTTTATGGAATACGAAAACATCACACAATATATCCAGCTACACAAGTTCAGTGTTGTATGGTGGGACAGGGAAGAAGGCGTTTAATTGTTGTGCACCTTTCACGAACGTCGTCCGGTTCCAATCAGATGAAAATATATCATGCCTCGAGTGCATTGTGCATCTATGACACCAATGTCTTTTTCTATTCGGTGTACTCGACACCAACATCGATGACCTTTCTAAGGAGACAATTTTAAGCAGAAAGCACATTTTGATGTGATCTTTTCAGGGTAAAGCTGGATCCGGGGTTCCGTCTACGTTGGTCGTGCTCATTGAGCGCCAGCTGTGCCTCGGTGTCGCCGCCGACTGCGCTAATGACCACCGGTGGCACTGACCAATGGCCCCGCTCCACTCCTGCACCTCTAGTTCTGACTGATTGCGTCGGCTGTGACAAATGTGCACGCTCCATCAGCACCTTAAGAACAGCCTTGCCCTACATAAAGCGCAAACGCTGTCGCCGTGCGGCCATTTTTAATTGCACGGTTGTCGAGCAGAAGTGCCGGGCCGAATCATGCCTGGAGCGCGCGCGACACCACACCTCTGACGTAACTGACATACCGTAGTCGAGCGGCCGTGACCTCCATGGCTGGGTCCACTGTCCCGACACCGGCCGGTCGCCTGTCACCAAGAGGCGATACACGGCCACGGCACAACGTGGCTCCCGACACGACCAACTGATTGCACTCGCAGTGTCAAGATCCTACACGTGTGCCTGAGTAGAAAAACGTTGGAGTCCCTCAGTGTTCATAGGTGATTACTTTGGAAATCAAAACGCAGGTAAGCATGAATGAAAGTCACGATTTGTAAGTAGTGGTACGTGCAAGATAGAGTGCCGCGTTGGGAGTTTTGTACGCTTCCATTTGATTGTCTTCTGCTGGCGAGATTCTGATGCATATTACCGTCTGATGCATATTACGCGGATTTTTTTGTTTGTCAGAGCAATCATCCAGCTGCCATTCGAGAAAGCTTAGCAGCACATGGATTTCACAACATACGTGTAGGAACAGGGGGGGGGGCACCCACTTTTTAAAGTGGAAGGGCCAACAATGGTAGCTGCCCCCCCCCCCCCACACACACACACAAACTTTTGAGACATTTAGGTTTCCTAAAAAACAGCATGCACACATTTGAATGTGTGGAAAACTTCCTGCAATCCATAACTAAGTAAAAGTTACACATATCACATCATAGCTTTTCATTTGTTAACTCATGCACACTTTGACATGACCTTACAACAACTCAACTAATTCATGAGTTGATGTAATGCAACATATGTTTGGATATTTACACCTTATAATCTGCCAACCAGTACCAAGATACTTTCGTGTTAGAGTTTCACTGTGGTTCTTTGACTGTTGACATGCTTAACATCGATTTCATTTAGTTTATCTACAGTATAAAATTATAAAGGCTGAAGGCAGTAACATAACACAATCAAGTTAAAACATACAATTTGCAAGTGAAAGTTTCTTGCCTTGATATTGCATAGCCATGTATTATGTATGGCATTGGTCCCAGCTGCCATATACTTCAACATATATTTACATATGTTTCGATTATTAAAGCATAAAAATTACTGTCACGATCCATCCACTGCATGATTGCAGTATGGAATAGAACCTAAAATTGTTCACATTTCTTTGGATTTTCACAGTTGGGCGCAGAACACAGATATCCAACCTTTTGAGTGAGATGTCTGGGCATTATCGGCGCAAGCATCCAACATAGCAAAATACTTATTTCCATCATTTACTATGGTAGCATAGATACAATAATTAAGTATACACCCTGTTATTACATCTTCAAGTGCAGAACGCCTCCGAAAATCTCAGAATCCCCCAGAGGATTCGGCGCTCGTGATGCGACCTGACAAGGTCACATGAGGAGTGGCATAAAGAGTGATGATGTGACGAGTGGCGAGTGATGCTTGTCATGTGACCTGAGAAGGCACATGACGAACATTGCAACTGACCCAAGTGGATCTTTAGCTGGGTAGCTGCGTAGTGGCATTAACAGCACGTTAAACATTGATTTCAAATTGTGTCATTCAACAGAAATGGTTCGGTCAGATGGTGCGCTCATGGTCTATGTAACAATATCTGCTTAGGAAAGACTGATCCCAGAATCCATCCAATGAAGACATTTGGATTAAAAGTACTAAAACACCGAATTACAACGGATACCAATATCAAGGCTTTTCATCGTCCAGTGATGTGTACGTCCAGGCGGAGAATTAAGAAACCCGAAGATAATGGGATGAATTTAGGCGAATTGCCGAGTATATGTTTCTAAACACTACTTGTGGTACAAGCAGTTAAATGGGCATAGGAAAGTCGATTTTGTGCGATGTACTCTATAGACGTCATTGTTAAGCTAAAAAATGATTGGGTCATGCGCAGTGGCGTACCGAGGGGAGGTATTTGGGCAGTCTGTGGGCCCCCAAGAATCGCGCCGGATTTCGAGAAAAAAAAATACTGCTAGACTCCCTAGAAATCCTGCTGGTGCCCCCAACCCAAAATCGCACCGTGGCCTATAAAAATCATATTGGGGTCCCCAAAAAGGTCACGCAGTGCCCCAGAAAATGACGCCGGGCCGCAAAAATTGTTCCAGGACCCTAGAAAATGACACTGGGGCCTCCAAAAGTGGGACGGAGGCCACTGAAGATACCTCTGGTGCCCAAAAAATCGCACCAGGGCCCCGAAAATCACGCTAAGGCCTCAAAAGGTTGGGCCAGGGCCCCCGAAAATGTCGCTGGGCCCCAAAAATACTGGCCGGGCCCTCAAAGTCACGTTGGGTCCCAAAAGCTCGGGACGAGGTCCCTGATAATCGCGCTGGGGCCCCCAAAAAGTCGGACCGGGGCCCCTGAAAATCATGCTGGGAGCACAAAAACGTCGTGCCGTGTTCCTTGTAAAATCACGGTGGGGGCCTCAAACGTTTGGCCTGGTCCCCCGAAAATCACGCTGGGGGGCCGAAAAAGTCGTGCCTGGTTCTTGAAAATCACAACGGGGACCTCAAAAGGTTCGGCCGGGCCCCTGAAAATCACGCTGAGCCTGGACGTACCAAAAAGTCGCGCCCGAGCCCCTGAAAAGCATGCTAGGAGCTCGACCGGTCGCACCGGGGCCCCAAAAGTTTCATCGGGAACACCCAATAAATGAATCCGGGGCAACGAACAAAACAGTCCGAACATGGAAAATCACTCTGGGGTCCCAGCAATCGCTCCAAAAGAACCTAAAATGTGCTGGGCCACCCAAAACGTGTCGATGCCACTAAAACTCGCGATAAGCATCCCAACAAATGACGACATGGTCCAGAAATCGCACTTAGACCCAAAACCATCGAGTCGCTGCCCTTGAAAATCACACTAGGGGCCCAAAAAGTCGCGCCGGAGCCCTACAAGTCGCACCTGGCTTCCCAAAACTTAATTCCTACCCGGAATGTTACTCATCGGCCACAAAAATTGCGTCAAAGACCCCCAAAACGCGTCGGACCCGGAAAAGAAGCGCGTTGGAGCACCGAACTAAAAATGCACATGGAGCCCAAAGAATCGTACCGGGGCCTAAAAATATCGCGCATGGGGCTTACAAAAATAGAAGTCGATCACAAAAATCATAAAGGGACTCCATCGAGTCGACCCGAGCACCTGAATATTCAGAACTGGTCCCGAAAGAAAGCTCTCCGAGGGGGATTTTCTACTCTGAAGGGTGCCATCGGCTGAAAAAAGAACTCGTTGAGCAGCCGCAGTGGCATACTAAGGAGGAAAATAGCCCCCTCGTGAAGGGATAGACTCCTGAAAATCGCGCAGGGGTCCCTAAAAATGGTTCTGGATCTCATTAATTCGCTTCGGGGCCCCCCAAAAATGAGGGGTTCTAAATAAATACAGCGGGCACCAGAAAACTCGCACCGGGGCCCAAAATTTGCGCGGGGAACGCCAGAATCGCGCTGTGGCCCAGATAAGTACAATGGGCTCCGCGAACTAGCGCCAAGCCCCCCCCCCCCAACTATCGCGCTTGGGACTCAAAATTTATGTCGGTAGTCCCATACATTCTGATCGAGGCGTGAAGAAAATCCCCTCGGGGCTCCGAAAAATTTGCGTCGATGACCCCAAATAAGCACAGCGTGGCCCAAAAGTCGTATAGGAACCCGACAAGAATCAACCTGGAGCCCTCCAAAATAGAGAGAGATTCTAGAAAATAAATGTCCGAGCAAGAAAAATTGCTCCTTAGCCCAAACATACCACCAGATGCCTTAAAAATCGCGTACGGCACCGAAAAAAGCGTACCGGAGCTCGGAAAATCGCGACGGGACACAAAAGAATATCGCCGGGGGCCCGAAAGATCAAGCCGTGGCTCGAACTTTGCATGATTCAGAAGAAGTCACCAAAAATTTCGTCGAGCCCAGAAAACTGGCGTCGGGTCCCCCCGGAACCGCGCGCCTGGGTGCGAAAAGTCGCGTCGGGACCCCGAGAAAGTATACTGGAGTCACCAATGTCCTGCTGGGATACCACAAATGTGAGCGAGGAGTCACAAGTAAACACAACTGGACCCTATGAGCACAACTGGAGGCCGAAAATGCACCGGGCCGTCCAAAGCGTACCGAGTCTGGCAAAAAAGCGGCAGGGCCTTAAAACATGCGGTGCAACTCTAAATAAACACTCCGGGAGATAATAAATAAAACGTGGCCTCGAAGCACACCGGGCCTCGAAACACATGGGGGCCTCAAAACAGGCTGGGGCCCTTAAAAGTCGACATTGTAGAAAAGGAACAAAAAGACCGGGCACTCAATAAACACGTCGGGGTCTACGAAAACGCGCCGATACTAAACAAATATCGTCGGTGCACAACAAAAGCAACAAAACTCTAAAAAAGAGCCGGGGTCGCAAAAATGTACCGGACCCATTACAATAATTGGTTGGAGTTCTAAAATACATCCGTCGATGAAGAAAAACGCAAAGGGTCCAAAAAAACGAACACCTAACTAGGGCCTCTGTTCGGTAGCCAATCTGGGAGCGTATTGAACCAAATAGCTGAGGTGAATTAAAGCTCAGCGGGTATCCGGATTTCTTAGCCACCAGAAAACGTGGGAAGAAGAGAACTAATCATCGAATTTAATTCAGGATGGACCCTTGTGGCTCTTAAGTCTAAACACTTCATGACTTTATGAGGTGCCGCGTGTTGTCACCTTTCAGCTATTTTACACTGAATTGTTGGCCCCCAAAATAAGCGTTTACATTCCGTTTCAACCGGGTGCCACATGATGTAGTTGTAGCATTTCGTTTCAAGTGGCGGATATTCTAAGGGTGCACCTGGTGTGCTACAGATATGATTGAGGTGACTGATCACCTGTGTGGTAAGGCCCTGAGGGTTAAGACCCTGTGTGGTAAGGCCCTGGGGACGAACACCACACCATGTATTTTTATGTATTGTGTTTTTCGTTGCCTCAGTCCGTCTGCATACCAATCCTGGTCTGCCACACACTGGATCAAAGCGTTTTCAGCTTGCGATCACCCGTCATTACTGTTTCTGATCCTCTCCAGCATCAATCATGGAACTTCTTTGACTATGGGACAGCAAGTAAGCTACGTTCTTGCTTATTCTTTCTACTCACCAACATCGGTGAACATTTATAACTGGGGCATCTTAAAGATGTATAGTACTAAATCATGGAAACTAGGGCACACCACATATCCATTAGTGAGCCTGTAATGAGCTTGCACCCCCCCTCCCCACACACACACACGCACATAGCGGAAGTTGAATACATTTTATTTGAACAGTAATACTAATGGTTTCACTCGCACCAGGAAGATAAGCCTATTATTACAAAATAATCCATCAGACGTGAAAAGAGTTCGAAGTCCAGCGAAAAGTGTGAATTTAAAAGTACTTATATTGCGATGATAGTTATTTTCCAGTACCACATGTTGCTGTTAGCCATAGGCACGTCCAGCCTCCCCCCCGCTTAGCGGTGAATGATGTGTGTTAACTATTAAAATTATCGAGTTATGTATCCAAAAGTGCTCATGTTACTTTGCGGAATTCCTGGGTGCGTCCCTGCTGTTGACCCTGGCCCTCCCACTTTTTGAAACGTTCCTACACCTATGGTTCACAAGGCAGGGTATTTATGTACTACAACTGGGAAGTGATATCTATTTAATAGTTATTAAATTACTACAACTATTTTCACGTACCCCGATGGATTTCGCGATAATGTCAGGTGTCCGCAGGCAGGTATGGGCACGTACTCTGATGGATTTCGTGGTACTGTGAGGTGTCCGCAGGAAGGGGTGCATTCAACGTTTGACATGTGGACTGAAAAGTTTGCAGGGGAGATACTGCTGTTCCTAGGCGTCCGAAATGTCCTTGTCGGTCTCATTCAGCCACATTCGTTTTCTTTCATGAAATGTTACTTTTTTACGATCTTACCACATGACTGTATGACACCCGCTCAGGGGCGTACTTAAATCTAAGCTTGATTTTATCATGCAAAGCATTGCCTGGTAAGTTTTTCACTGCATGCTTTTTGTCACTTAGAACATTTGTTCAGAAATGTTCCGTCCTATTTCCATCCGTTCTTATTTGAGAGAGCTCTCGCCAAACTTGCACAGTTGCAGTTTGGCATGGGTGGTGAAGCTTACGAATGCGGTGCGATAAGGAAAACTTACGAACATATTGCTCTTGTAAATGGGCTTCTGACATACCAAAATATCCCAAAAACGTAACAATGTTTTCGTAAGTTTCCTTGATCGCATCGTATTCAGAAGTTTTGCATCTTATGTAGATGGGATCAGTGTTAATGGCATCATACCAGGCATGTGGTCATCATATATGGCCTAAAAGCTTTCATCAGGTGTTGTGGCAATGGTCGGCGATCGATAAGGCATCTGATGCTCGATACCTGTTCCAATGGCAATGACACCGGCACCGGTACCACTGCACCGATACCACTGCAGCGGCACCTGAATCAACACCACTGCACTGGTGCCAGCACATCGGTACCATCACACCGGTACCACCACACCGGTACCACCACACCGGTACCACCACACCGGTACCACCACACCGGTATCACTGCACCGGTACCACCACACCGGTACCACCACACCTGTATCACTGCACAGGCACCGGCGACCGTTCACCGATACCACTCACACCGACACCATTCGCCGACATCATTCGCCGACGACACTACTCACCGACATCATTCGCCGACAATGCTCACCGACAACATTCACAGACACCACTCACCGACATCATTCACCGACGACACTACTCACCGGCATCATTCACCGGCACCATGCATCGACACATGTGATCAGCATCAGTCATCGCCATCATGTACAGACACATTTGGCGCCAGTGGCAGTGATGAAATGGCGCGGTCAAACGTCACCGCCGCCTGTTGAGGTCGCCACGTGGTCGAAACACGCCGCATGATCAGGCCGCCTAGTCTTCCGCAGCCCACGACCGATCGCACATCGGCCGGGAAGGTGGGCTGGTGACGAGACAGCGGCGTGCAGGCATGCGTGAGTGAAGTGCGTGGGCTGAACACGCAGCGTGTCCGGTGCTAATTTGTATAAGCAGAACAGATGAAGACAGAAGTTGCATGGCAACGTTGCGTACCAGAATGTTCACCACACGGCGTCGCACATCCGGCTGAAAGTCACTTTCCCGGCCTGTCATTTATTCTGCGTGTAATAAATAATCACTAGATTCAGTATGTTGCTTCTACTGGCCAAACATTTCAGTTGTTCGAATAACTTCATAAAAAGGTTTTTAGCCACGTCTCACTCCTGTTTACATACCTATGTGAGTATAAGGCGTCGTAAGACGTTGAGTATGTATGCAATACTGGGATATGTTGACTAATTGCTTGGAACAATAAAAATGCGCGCTTCACCCAATACAAGGAAGGTACTGCTCACCACATGTAATAAATACATACGGAATAAATATAGAAGACAACGAAAATGAATGCTGCATCAAATACATACTTATATAGAGCCGACTCTGGTCGGAACAGCAGGCTACAGCACCGACGGCCTGAACGCGCCTCGCCGACCGCACACACCATTGGCTGACCATGGGGAAACCAGTTGACGTCACGACCAATCACACACAACCGTAACACCCGCCAGCGGCCTCTCGTTTCACGCCAAATCAGCCACAAAGTCCGTCACCGCGGCTGGTTGTGAGGCACCAGCTGGCACCGCCCGCGGCACCCATGGGACTTGTTGCGACAGCGGCCGGCGCCGTGCCGGAGACTCGTCCACATCGGACAGCCTCTCGTGACCTCGACGCCGTGTCGGGTGACCTCACGTGACTTCAAGTGTGCTCAGCCCCGTCACGGAATCGCGCTTACTTTACATCGGCCATCTCAAAATGACTTCGGCTGACCGACGGCAGACAACAGCCTCGTATGACCTCGTATGACCTCGGATGAGCTGGGATGATTTCAAGTGTGGTTGACACCTCACCAAGATCAGCGCGACCTCAGGAGACCTAGGCGCGGCCGGGACCGCCGTAGCTGTAGCGGAAGCTCACGCCGTTGCTGCCACCAAGCGAGAAGCTGCTGTAGCTGCCCGAGCTGGCCGCTGGCTTGACGTAGGCCGGCTGCGACTGTCTGGTGACGTCTGCGTCAGGTCGTGTGTAGGTCGGGCGTGACTGGGATCGGCGCTGCGGCGCCGCCGGGCTGCTGGCGAACGCCGTGAAGGGAGCGGGCGACAGGGAAGCGTAAGCCGGCGCAGCGGGACCGTACTGAGGCTGGGGAGCGTAGGCAGGCTGGGGAGCGTAGGCAGGCTCGGGAGCATAGACAGGCTCGGCAGCGTAGGCAGGCTGGGGAGCGTAAGCAGGCTGGGGAGCGTAGGCAGGCTCGGGAGCATAGACAGGCTCGGGAGCATAGACAGGTTCGGGAGCATAGACAGGCTCGGGAGCGTAGGCAGGCTCGGGAGCGTAGATAGGCTGAGGAGCATAGACAGGCTCCGGAGCATACTGAGGCTCTGGTGCATACTGGGGAACGGGGGTGTACTGGGGTGGCGGAGCGTATGCAGGCTCAGGTGCATACTGCGGCTGGGGAGCGTACTGGACCGGCTGGGGTGAGTACTGTGGGCGCCTGGCGGCAGCGAACTGGCCGGCGGGGGAGTTGTACTGTCCAGTCTGTGTATGCGGTCTAACAGCGGGACTACCATATCCAACGGCTCCGTGGCCGCTCTGCAAGACGGAAAGATGAGTTCACTGAAGGCGGAAACGGAGCGAAAGCACACGCGAAGACACGACAGTATGCACAAGGTTGCGTGCCACACCACAAGCTTTGTGCAGGAGATCACAAGAAGCTAGATACAGACAAGACAAATTAATTGGTACCCTTACACGGTACACGGCACAAGCACAAGGGCCAGTTCATGCTGAAGACGTAACGGGTATGTTCGGTCGGTTGATGGTCGGCCGTTGTAACGAGTATGTTCGGCCGGTAATGGTCGGCCGTTGCGACATCTGCGCCTGAATCCGCTGCGCACAGGTAAGCAGCAGCAGAGGTCGCTGCGGGTAGGTGGTGGCCGCCAGCGGTGACCAATCAGCGCGCACTGTCCCGCTGTCCGTGCCGAGGTGGGCACGGACGGTCCCCGCCTCATCCACAATACCGTCAAAACAGAGTATTCACCGGGAACGCCCAAATGGAAGCAGGACAGTTGCAGATCAAGACAGTGTTCGTTGTTTACGACGCCTGTGCGGCAAACAATTGCTTGCTGAAATGAAATTATGTAATATGTGGCTAAGAATTGCGACTGTACGAAGCGCTGCTCTTCAGCAGTTCCGGCGGTCGGCCATATATAGGTCGCTCGTGTCACGTGTGGGTATTTGACCTCGGTGTTTGATCGCCCGGCCAAGATCAGCAGATGCTGCCGCACGGCATTTAACCCTATCAGATCGTCCTATCGACCCGTGTGGGCACCTATCAGTCGCACGCCATGATCAAATGGCCGCCGACGTGACCACGTGTTTTCATCGTTAACCTCCATACGTGAAGAGCGGTGAAGAGTGGCGAAGGCTGCACCGGTGCACTACGGCTGGCCCATATGCAAATGTCGGCCAGCTCTTCAGAGCAGATCGGCCGCGCTCTGTGGGCCGGCTTTCAACCTGTGCAGTGCCGCCCGACCACATGGCATGACGAAATTATGTGTAATAAATAACTTAACTTTAACATGCTATGGGTACCCTGGCAAGATGACAAGGTGTGAGTGTGGGTTTACAACAGGACGTGGCTAACTGGAGCACGATCGATTACCCCAGCTGGGCTCAAGGGTGTTACGATCCGCAATGTCATATATGGCATCTATGCTATCTATCTATGCATCTAGAGTTCGATAACAAGTCAGCTCAAAATCTCACCGAACCATGGATAACATGTGACTACGTGCTTGTTCTATGCTTCTCGCATTAACGGAAGCGCATACAAGCATCGTGAGTGCGGAGCCTGACATGCAGGCTCCCGGACACGTGACTTCAACCTTCACGAACAATTTTCTGGGCCAATGTATTAATATATCCTTAGCCCTCATTCAATGTGCAGTGAGCTGCAACTTACGACCAGGGGCGGAGATCGGTCTATACAAATAAGTAGACAGCCTAACATGAGCGATGAAACTGGCCAGCCCCTGGGCCGTTGCGCCCAGGGCTCTTAAACAACAAAATTAATGTGCCCTATGACGTTGATTGTTAGGAAACGGCTTGAAATGTGACCTGTACTTCGGCCTCAAATATAGGTGCTGCATCACCAGTGCACCGTATTATGGGTAGTTCAGGGTCGATGGTTCTACAAGTCATCTCCCGTAGTGGAGGGTCATGACCAGCGAATACGGCTGAAGGGCATGACTGCACTCCTACGCCATTTTATCTCCTCTGTCAGTGCGCAGTTTGTTTTTTAGGGTGCTGTACTGAATGACTCTTGTTATGAAGATAATCATATTTTATTTATCGGATTTATGGCAGGAAATATACCGCAGATCATGAACCTTTCTGTGATGTCCTATGACTCTACTGGATTGCGCAATGTTTGCACAAGTTGAAGATGCTAGCATGCATGTCCGTTCTAATGTCGAAAGTTTGTACTTTATTTCACAAATAATTCACTTGGTAGGCATAGATGACCAGATATGGAACTTAATGATATGAGAACTTTCCAACGGTTCAAAATAATTTTGATCAAGCACATTGTCATAGGCCTGGTGGATGAGAAGAATGAACATTGGGCATGGACCCCCCCCCGAACAGCGACTGCGGAACTTGTGAGGTGCGGGGACGCTACCTTTTAAACAACAAAATTTGCATGAACCCTCTGGCGTTGACTGGAGTGAAGTGACCTCAGATTAGGTCGGCGCCTCCCCTCCCATCACCACTCACTTACATTCGGATGTACCGCCGCTGTTGGCCTCAAAGTTACGTGATGGTTAACCGCTTAGTGTGCCTCATGGGCGAAGCTGACAGGACAGGTCGGGCGGCCGTCCTGCCAGCTTCGGTGTTTTATACCATAAACCGGTGCGAGGAAATAAATGACTTCAAAGAGTCATCGGTTCTACCTAGCTTAAAGCTGCACCCACACTCTATGTATAAATATTGCAACTGATAGAACGGAATAGCGAGTGGTATTTTATCGTTTGTATGCAGCACACAAATTCTAGCGCAGGCGCATACATTAAGGGCATCAAGTGTGCCTCGGACTTCACACTGCTTCCCCGTGTTTAACTTTAAGAACACCAAGTAAGCCTCGAACTTCACACTGTTGCCATGTGCTTCAGGTATTTGTTGCTTTTCACTGGTAGTTATGCTTGTTGATATATCCCGTTCTATGTTTAAAGAAACGCTGGCGATAGAATATAATAAAACGATTGTTTCATTCCACATATGCAATGCTGAATACGGAAAACGATTGATTTATTTCTTCGATTTTTCATTACTGGTTAAATGTACTTGTTTTTATTCTTGTTGTGACATCATGGCATTGAACATTTTTTTGTCGTATTTGTTCAATAATTTCCGAGTTTTGTAACAAGTTCAGTTCAATAATTTCGAAGGCATCAATCATTTTGTATTGAGCCATTAAGCTACTCAATAGGGCTTGAAAAAAAAATGAAAACAGGAAAATTAGAGAGATAGAGGGAAGTTATATATATATATATATATATATATATATATATATATATATATATATATATATATATATATATATATATATATATATATATATATATACATATATATATATATATATATATATATATATATATATATATATATATATATATATATATATATATATATATATATATATATATATATATATATATATATATATATATATATATATATATATATATATATATATATATATATAGAGAGAGAGAGATATATATATATATATATATATTCTCATGGATTAACTTTTCGAAACCCATGCCCTACGTGTGCTGCTGTTGACTGAGAGGGATTACCATTGCCCTATTGGTGGTGCCGTCACGTGTACAGCTGTGGTATGACGTCACCAGTCGGAATGGCCGACTCACCTGGGGCTGAACACCGAGCATCTTGAGGCTGGGCGGCACGTTCAGACTGCGCTTGTTGATGTTGACGTAGCCGAAGTTGGCGGAGTACTCGCGACACCAGACGCTGAGCACGTCCATGTCGAACACGGTCATGTCGCCGGGCAGCGTGAGCACCACCGTCTTGCGCTGGTACTTGTGCAATGGGGTGACGGCGCCGTTCTCGTCCGGCACGACCTTGCCTCTGCGCGACGGTTTGGGACCCTTACCCACCCAGAAGTGCGCTTCTGTGGGGCAGAAACAGCCGGGTCAGAGCCGGACAGCCGCGAGCGCAGCTCATCGGGGAATGTACTTACAGGCGGCAACACTTCGACGACTCGCGGCGGAGCATGACGTGTTTTCAAATTCATGAAGCTTTAGTTCATTTGTGCAACAATTATTCATTTTATTACTATATATTATATAGTGAACTAGCAGAAAACACAATGAGCACCAGACATCTGCACTCGCAAACAAAGCAGCTCGTATAGTTAATTTATGTCGTCCCGCAACAACATCGTATGTTCGTTATCAAGCCTCACATGTTCGCGGAGTCATTCCCTAAACTTGTACCGGCGTTCAGCTCACTTACTGTGTGATCACCATCGCTAATGCGAACGTCTGCAGACAGTTCAAGACACAGGAATTCATCAAAAATTCCTGAAGCTGTTTTACACCTTCGAACACTGAGTATCCGACACTCCTATGACCATAAATTCAGTGTCTGCAGACGTTCGCATTAGCGATGATGCTCACACGGTAAGTGAGCTGAACGCCGGTACAAGTTTAGGGAATGACTCCGCGAACATGTGAGGCTTGATAACGAACATACGATCTTGTTGCGGGACGACATAAATTAACTATACGAGCTGCTTTGTTTGCCAGTGCAGATGTCTGGTGCTCATTGTGTTTTCTACTAGTTCACTATATAATATATAGTAATAAAAATGATAATTTTTGCACAAATGAACTTTCAGATGTGATCTGGACGCGTAATTTACCTTGCGATACCTACATGAATTTCGAAATAAGCGATGGAAGTTTGCGTGGAAGTGTCGTTGGAAGTTTGGACCATAAATGTACCAGTCACGGTCAGTCAGCGTATGGCGGTCACGACAGGTGTTGGTCAATACGTCTCCATCAGCCGCATCAGCAGCGTTTCGCGCATGACCGCCAAACTAAAGCGTGTCAAGTGGGTTAGTGTTCCTTTGGCACGCATCGTCGCGGTTGTCGGCGCTGGTCTCGGCGCGGCTGTCGTCGTACCGCCCCGCCCAGCCAGTCGAGATGTCGCCGTGTGTTGCCGGCCATTGACAGTGACACGGGCGGTGCTGTCGGGTCAGTGGGGCGGAGCGGGTGTTGTGCGGCTGACGGCTGCCACCCTGTCGGGTCAGTGGGGCGGGGAGGGTGTTGTGCGGCTGACGGCTGCCACCCTGTCGGGTCAGTCACCCTGCCGTCATGTCGGGTCAGTGGGGCGGGGACACCCTGTCGGGTCAGTAGGACAGTGTCACTGTCGTGCCAGCACCCTGCCACCCTGTCGTGTGTGTCGGGTCAGTCACCCTGCCACCATGTCGTGTCAGTGTGGTGTCAGTCACCCTGCCATCGTGTCGGGTCAGTGGGGCAGGGAGGGTGTTATACAGCTGACGGGTGATACCCTGTCGGGTCAGTGGGGCAGGGAGGGTGTTATACAGCTGACGGGTGATACCCTGTCGGGTCAGTGGGGCAGGAGGGTGTTATACAGCTGACGGGTGATACCCTGTCGGGTCAGTGGGGCAGGGAGGGTGTTATACAGCTGACGGGTGATACCCTGTCGGGTCAGTGGGGCAGGGAGGGTGTTATACAGCTGACGGGTGATACCCTGTCGGGTCAGTGGGGCAGGGAGGGTGTTATACAGCTGACGGGTGATACCCTGTCGGGTCAGTGGGGCAGGGAGGGTGTTATACAGCTGACGGGTGATACCCTGTCGGGTCAGTGGGGCAGGGAGGGTGTTATACAGCTGACGGGTGATACCCTGTCGGGTCAGTGGGGCAGGGAGGGTGTTATACAGCTGACGGGTGATACCCTGTCGGGTCAGTGGGGCAGGGAGGGTGTTATGCAGCTGACGGGTGATACCCTGTCGGGTCAGTGGAGCAGGGAGGGTGTTATACAGCTGACGGGTGATACCCTGTCGGGTCAGTGGGGCAGGGAGGGTGTTATACAGCTGACGGGTGATACCCTGTCGGGTCAGTGGGGCAGGGAGGGTGTTATACAGCTGACGGGTGATACCCTGTCGGGTCAGTGGGGCAGGGAGGGTGTTATACAGCTGACGGGTGATACCCTGTCGGGTCAGTGGGGCAGGAGGGTGTTTGGCTGACGGGTGACACCCTGTCGGGTCAGTGGGACGGGAGGGTGTTATACAGCTGACGGGTGATAGCCTGCCGGGTCAGTGGGGCAGGGAGGTGTTATACAGCTGACGGGTGATACCCTGTCGGGTAGTGGGGCAGGAGGGTGTTATACAGCTGACGGGTGATACCCTGTCGGGTCAGTGGGGCAGGGAGGGTGTTATACAGCTGACGGGTGATACCCTGTCGGGTCAGTGGGGCAGGGAGGGTGTTATACAGCTGACGGGTGATACCCTGTCGGGTCAGTGGGGCAGGGAGGGTGTTATACAGCTGACGGGTGATACCCTGTCGGGTCAGTGGGGCAGGGAGGGTGTTATACAGCTGACGGGTGATACCCTGTCGGGTCAGTGGGGCAGGGAGGGTGTTATACAGCTGACGGGTGACACCCTGTCGGGTCAGTGGGGCAGGGAGGGTGTTATACAGCTGACGGGTGATACCCTGTCGGGGTCAGTGGGGCAGGGAGGGTGTTATACAGCTGACGGGTGATATCCTGTCGGGTCAGTGGGGCAGGGAGGGTGTTATACAGCTGACGGGTGATACCCTGTCGGGTCAGTGGGGCAGGGAGGGTGTTATACAGCTGACGGGTGATACCCTGTCGGGTCAGTGGGGCAGGGAGGGTGTTATACAGCTGACGGGTGATACCCTGTCGGGTCAGTGGGGCAGGGAGGGTGTTATACAGCTGACGGGTGACACCCTGTCGGGTCAGTGGGGCAGGGAGGGTGTTATACAGCTGACGGGTGACACCCTGTCGGGTCAGTGGGGCAGGGAGGGTGTTATACAGCTGACGGGTGATATCCTGTCGGGGTCAGTGGGGCAGGGAGGGTGTTATACAGCTGACGGGTGATATCCTGTCGGGGTCAGTGGGGCAGGGAGGGTGGTATACAGCTGACGGGTGACACCCTGTCGGGTCAGTGGGACAGGGAGGGTGTTATACAGCTGACGGGTGACACCCTGTCGGGTCAGTGGGACAGGGAGGGTGTTATGCAGCTGACGGGTGATACCCTGTCGGGTCAGTGGGACAGGGAGGGTGTTATACAGCTGACGGGTGACACCCTGCCGGGTCAGTGGGGCAGGGAGGGTGTTATACAGCTGACGGGTGACACCCTGTCGGGTCAGTGGGACAGGGAGGGTGTTGTACAGCTGACGGGTGATAGCTGCAGCTGTCGTCGCGGTGTGCCGGTCACGCATGGACAGTGCCCTGCCGCCGGCGACCACATGCTCAACAATGTGTTGCTTGTTTTGCACCACAAACACCGACACCTTCATCTACCTTAACCCTCCCCGTCTTCCCGTTCAGATCCTCACACCCCGTCTCGGAGGGGGTTGATACAAACCCCCTATAATATCCAAACTAAGCATCGCACGAAAACGAAAGAGGTGTCATCGGAAAGTGCTCGACGAGTAGGGCCAAAAACCACACCGAAAATTGTATCCCCAAAAAATGACATCGCTAGGAGTCTATGTTTTCACAACTGACTTAATGTTTTTGGCTTTGGGGATTTCATTTTGGGGGAGATTTGAAAAAGAAAACAATTTTGGAATCCGAAAAGGAAGGCGAAATCGACCATGGCCCTAAAATTTTTGTCGACCCAAAAAGAAAATTTTATTTTGTTGAAATTTCAAAATTTTCAGTTTTACATTTTCTGTAATTTTTCATTTTCTAATGTGTAGAGCGGACCGCAAAACGTTGCTTGAAGTCAACTTGCACTCATAAAAATGCTTACTTTAGCCAGAATCTTCGATTTTAGCCATAATGGTCAAATATGCAAAACTAATTTGTCATCAAAAACGAAAAAAATATCAACTTTCTCTGGTGTGTTTTGATTCCTCCCGAAAGATATGCAAACGCTGAAAGTTTCATTAAAATATCTTTATCCGTTAAAGCGTGACGACTGGTTGAACTTTCTGGAGGTGACATCACTTGACCTTGACTAACTAGTTGACCTTAGATGACCTGACCTCAAAATGTTCACACAACATGTAAAATTGATGTGGGGAAAGGTATGCCAGATTTCGGCGCGCTGCTCCGCGCCGTTCTTTCACTATCAGCGGAAAACCTTATGGGGGCGCACATCATCCCCCCGCCGGGGGTGAACAATGGGTTAACCACCGTTCTCCTTATAAAACACAGTTACCTTTGTATATGACAGTGTATGATTTATTGGCTTATGGACAGCAGCAAGTGATTCTGAATAGAGCACGGAGCACTCACTCACTCACGGAGCACTCACAGCAATATAAAATATTAGCCATGACGGCTGTGGCGCTGCAAGGAAAAGATGGCTATGAACCGTTCATTGCCCCCATCCCCCATCCCTCAGCGCACAATCCTGAGCATATTTCGCCGTCAATGTTCATTGACAGTTACGTCAAGTTCCAGCTATCTGATTCACTGAGGTTGTCTTCGTATTATGAATACTATTTGAACGTGATTGACCTCGGTCGTTTTTTCATGGTATGCTGACTTCGCCCGGATGGACAGTGCATAAACAACTTCTTATCCAACATCTTGTCAGTGTGTGATGGCATTGTGAAATGGATTCGCGTACACTGAAAGTGTTCACAGCTGGCTTGTCAGACAGACGTCGAAGCTCACTTGGAAGAGGTGAACTGGGAGAGCACTGATGTGTTGTTCTAACCGGCATTATACTGTAAGTTGGCTGTGGCGGCTGAACAATGGTCATAAATGCCACACTTTCCGACGTATTGCCGCTGTATTCATGGAAGAAGTTGGTAGAGAAGGCCTAACTCAATAAACATGCAATCGAGATCGAGCTGTGAAGAAAGGAAAACATATAGCCTTCCATGTAGAGTGGTATATTTTCACGTGTAACAGACTGGCAGACCAAGAATCGGTTCTAACCAGCTCTCCTTATTGAAACAAATAGAACGATGATCCACCGATATCTCAATGTAATGGTGTCGACAGCAACTGTGATGCAGGGCGCTATCTGTTGAGAGCCACACTAACGCCGCTGTAAGGACGTGAAATCCCTACTTGTAACCTTGATTTCTGCCCGACGGCCACTAACTATTAACATCGAATTTTGAATACTCTTGTCTTGAGTTTTGAATTTTTGTTTTTTTTTTGTTTTGTTTTGTTTTGGTTTTGAGTTTTGAGTTTTGAATACCCTCGAGTTTTGAATGCTTTGATGCATTTGCCGAAGTATTCCGCAATGTCATCCAACAGGGTGCGTCAGAGTGGCATCCATCAGGGTGCGTCAGTACGTCTATCGGGACACGTCAGGACGGCAACCATCAGGACACGTCAGGGTGACATCCATCAGGACACGTCAGGGTGACATCCGTCAGGACACGTCAGGGTGGCATCCATCAGGACACGTCAGGGTGACATCCATCAGGACACGTCAGGGTGACATCCATCAGGACACGTCAGGGTGGCATCCATCAGGACACGTCAGGGTGGCATCCATCAGGACACGTCAGGACGGCAACCATCAGGACACGTCAGGACGGCAACCATCACGGCAACCATCAGGACACGTCAGGACGGCAACCATCAGGACACGTAGGGTAGTATCCATCAGGACACGTCAGGACGGCAACCATCAGGACACGTCAGGGTAGCATCCATCAGGACACGTCAAGGTAGCAACCATCAGGACACGTCAGGGTGACATCCATCAGGACACGTCAGGGTGACATCCATCAGGACACGTCAGGGTGGCATCCATCAGGACACGTCAGGACGGCAACCATCAGGACACGTCAGGACGGCACATCCATCAGGACACGTAGGGTAGTATCCATCAGGACACGTCAGGACGGCACCATCAGGACACGTCAGGGTAGCATCCATCAGGACACGTCAAGGTAGCATCCATCAGGACACGTCAGGGTGACATCCATCAGGACACGTCAGGGTGACATCCATCAGGACACGTCAGGACGGAAACCATCAGGACACGTCAGGACGGAAACCATCAGGACACGTCAGGGTGACATCCATCAGGACACGTCAGGGTGGCATCCATCAGGACACGTCAGGGTGGCGTCCATCAGGACATGTCAGGGTAGCATCCATCAGGACACGTCAGGGTGGCATCCATCAGGACACGTCAGGGTGGCATCCATCAGGACACGTCAAGGTAGCATCCATCAGGACACGTCAGGGTGGCGTCCATCAGGACACGTCAGGGTGACATCCATCAGGACACGTCAGGGTGACATCCATCAGGACACGTCAGGGTAGCATCCATCGGGGACACGTCAGGACGGCAACCATCAGGACACGTCAGGGTGGCATCCATCAGGACACGTCAAGGTGGCGTCCATCAGGACACGTCAGGGTGGCGTCCATCAGGGTGTGTCAGTGCAGCTATATCAGAGTGCATTATGAAGTCACGAGTCGGGTCGGAGATTCGTGAGTGCGGGT
>JAOTOM010001059.1:0-7500 GCA_034440615.1 Ashinkailepas kermadecensis
CACCACGGCGGACGGCAGAACACGGGTATGTGCCCTTGTCCTCTCACCCGACACCTGCAGATCTGTCCGACCACCACGGCGAGACGGCAGAACACGGGTATGTGCCCTTCTCCCCTCACCCGACACCCGCAGATCTGTCCGACCACCACGGCGAGACGGCAGAACACGGGTATGTGCCCTTCTCCCCTCACCCGACACCCGCAGATCTGTCCGACCACCACGGCGAGACGGCAGAACACGGGTATGTGCCCTTCTCCACTCACCCGACACCCGCAGATCTGTCCGACCACCACGGCGAGACGGCAGAACACGGGTATGTGCCCTTCTCCCCTCACCCGACACCCACATATCTGCCCCACCGCCACGGCGAGACGGCAGAACACGGGTATGTGCCCTTCTCCCCTCACCCCGACACCCACAGATGTGTCCGACCACCACGGCGAGACGGCAGAACACGGGTATGTGCCCTTCTCCCCTCACCCGACACCCACAGATGTGTCCGACCACCACGGCGAGACGGCAGAACACGGGTATGTGCCCTTCTCCCCTCACCGACACCCACAGATGTGTCCGACCACCACGGCGAGACGGCAGAACACGGGTATGTGCCCTTCTCCCTCACCCGACACCCGCAGATCTGTCCGACCACCACGGCGAGACGGCAGAACACGGGTATGTGCCCTTCTCCCCTCACCCGACACCCGCAGATGTGTCCGACCACCACGGCGAGACGGCAGAACACGGGTATGTGCCCTTCTCCCCTCACCGACACACCCGCAGATCTGTCCGACCACCACGGCGAGACGGCAGAACACGGGTATGTGCCCTTCTCCCCTCACCCGACACCCACATATCTGCCCCACCGCCACGGCGAGACGGCAGAACACGGGTATGTGCCCTTGTCCTCTCACCCGACACCTGCAGATCTGTCCGACCACCACGGCGAGACGGCAGAACACGGGTATGTGCCCTTCTCCCCTCACCCGACACCCACAGATGTGTCCGACCACCACGGCGAGACGGCAGAACACGGGTATGTGCCCTTCTCCCCTCACCCGACACCCGCAGATGTGTCCGACCACCACGGCGAGACGGCAGAACACGGGTATGTGCCCTTCTCCCCTCACCCGACACCCGCAGATCTGTCCGACCACCACGGCGAGACGGCAGAACACGGGTATGTGCCCTTCTCCCCTCACCCGACACCCACATATCTGCCCCACCGCCACGGCGAGACGGCAGAACACGGGTATGTGCCCTTGTCCCCTCACCCGACACCCACATATCTGCCCCACCGCCACGGCGAGACGGCAGAACACGGGTATGTGCCCTTCTCCCCTCACCCGACACCCACAGATCTGTCCGACCACCACGGCGAGACGGCAGAACACGGGTATGTGCCCTTCTCCACTCACCCGACACTCACATATCTGCCCCACCGCCACGGCGAGACGGCAGAACACGGGTATGTGCCCTTCTCCCCTCACCCGACACCCGCAGATCTGTCCGACCGCCACGGCGAGACGGCAGAACACGGGTATGTGCCCTTCTCCCCTCACCCGACACCCACATATCTGCCCCACCGCCACGGCGAGACGGCAGAACACGGGTATGTGCCCTTCTCCCCTCACCCGACACCCACAGATCTGTCCGACCACCACGGCGAGACGGCAGAACACGGGTATGTGCCCTTCTCCCTCACCCGACACCCACAGATGTGTCCGACCACCACGGCGAGACGGCAGAACACGGGTATGTGCCCTTGTCCTCTCACCCGACACCTGCAGATCTGTCCGACCACCACGGCGAGACGGCAGAACACGGGTATGTGCCCTTCTCCCCTCACCCGACACCCACAGATCTGTCCGACCACCACGGCGAGACGGCAGAACACGGGTATGTGCCCTTCTCCCTCACCCGACACCCGCAGATCTGTCCGACCACCACGGCGAGACGGCAGAACACGGGTATGTGCCCTTCTCCACTCACCCGACACCCGCAGATCTGTCCGACCACCACGGCGAGACGGCAGAACACGGGTATGTGCCCTTCTCTCACCCGACACCCCAGATTGTCCAACCACCACGGCGAACGGAAAACACGGGTATGTGCCCTTCTCCTCACCCGACACCCACATATCTGCCCCACCGCCACGGCGAGACGGCAGAACACGGGTATGTGCCCTTCTCCCCTCACCCGACACCCACATATCTGCCCCACCGCCACGGCGAGACGGCAGAACACGGGTATGTGCCCTTCTCCCTCACCCGACACCCGCAGATCTGTCCGACCACCACGGCGAGACGGCAGAACACGGGTATGTGCCCTTCTCCCCTCACCCGACACCCGCAGATCTGTCCGACCACCACGGCGAGACGGCAGAACACGGGTATGTGCCCTTGTCCTCTCACCCGACACCCACATATCTGCCCCACCGCCACGGCGAGACGGCAGAACACGGGTATGTGCCCTTCTCCCCTCACCCGACACCCACATATCTGCCCCACCGCCACGGCGAGACGGCAGAACACGGGTATGTGCCCTTCTCCCCTCACCCGACACCCGCAGATCTGTCCGACCACCACGGCGAGACGGCAGAACACGGGTATGTGCCCTTCTCCCCTCACCCGACACCCACAGATCTGTCCCACCGCCACGGCGAGACGGCAGAACACGGGTATGTGCCCTTCTCCCCTCACCCGACACCCACATATCTGCCCCACCGCCACGGCGAGACGGCAGAACACGGGTATGTGCCCTTCTCCCCTCACCCGACACCCGCAGATCTGCCCCACCGCCACGGCGAGACGGCAGAACACGGGTATGTGCCCTTCTCCCCTCACCCGACACCCACATATCTGCCCCACCGCCACGGCGAGACGGCAGAACACGGGTATGTGCCCTTGTCCCCTCATCCGACACCCGCAGATCTGTCCGACCACCACGGCGAGACGGCAGAACACGGGTATGTGCCCTTCTCCCCTCACCCGACACCCGCAGATGTGTCCGACCACCACGGCGAGACGGCAGAACACGGGTATGTGCCCTTCTCCCCTCACCCGACACCCGCAGATGTGTCCGACCACCACGGCGAGACGGCAGAACACGGGTATGTGCCCTTCTCCCCTCACCCGACACCTGCAGATGTGTCCGACCACCACGGCGAGACGGCAGAACACGGGTATGTGCCCTTCTCCCCTCACCCGACACCCACAGATGTGTCCGACCACCACGGCGAGACGGCAGAACACGGGTATGTGCCCTTCTCCCCTCACCCGACACCCACATATGTGTCCCACCGCCACGGCGAGACGGCAGAACACGGGTATGTGCCCTTCTCCCCTCACCCGACACCCGCAGATGTGTCCGACCACCACGGCGAGACGGCAGAACACGGGTATGTGCCCTTCTCCCCTCACCCGACACCCGCAGATGTGTCCCACCGCAAGTGTGTTAAAATTACAATACGAAGATTCATCATGCCCTGGTTAATGCTTACTGGTTCGGGTTGCAAGGCTGAATTCGAACATGCATCACGCGTTCACCAACCTGAGATGTCGTGTGTCAGCTCTCTTGTTCAGAAATCCTATCCTATTGAGAGGGTTGCTCTGTAGAACTGTGTACCGACGGTTGGAGACGGCACCCGCAGGCGCCGTGTACATCACTTTGGTTTTGTTATCGCCCGCAGCCGGTCCGGTCCAGGCCTGAATGTGTTATCGCCCGCAGCCCGTCCGGTCCTGGGCCTGAGTGTGTTATCGCCCGCAGCTGGTCCGGTCTGGGCCTCAGTGTGTTATCGCCCGCAGTCGGTCCGGTCCGGGCCTGAGCAAGGCGGGCCTTTCTGAGTTTGCGCGACACATGCTGAAGCAGATCTGCAGCCAGCCGTGGGTGCGCGAGAAGTTCCTCAGTTCGCCAGAGGAAATCGTGTCCATGGAAAAGGCCAACTCACCCGACAACGACGACGATGTAGACCTGCTGGAGCGCGTGCTGTCCCCCAAGCAGGTCTGTCAGAGCTCGAGGTGACGCTGCGAGACAGTGTGTGAAAACTTTTTTTTGGGTGGGAACTGTTTCGATGCACATCAAGTGTCGACCACAACACACTAGGTTTGAACGCTGCCGTAGCTACCGTAACTATTGCCGTGCACAGTCACGACATATTGTCACTACACAGTCACTACACAGTCACTACACATCGCCGTCAGTCGTCAGTCACTACACAGTCACTACACATCGCCGTCAGTCGTCAGTCACTACACAGTCACTACACATCGCCGTCAGTCGTCAGTCACTACACAGTCACTACACATCGCCGTCAGTCGTCAGTCACTACACAGTCACTACACATCGCCGTCAGTCGTCAGTCACTACACAGTCACTACACATCGCCGTCAGTCGTCAGTCACTACACATCGCCGTCAGTCGTCAGTCACTACACATCGCCATCCTATGCGTTTGTTTAAAGCTTGTCTATAGGAGCGCCTCCTAATTTTATTTCCGGTCGTAATGGTGAATACCCAGTCAGTGGAGTGTCACCAGAGAGAAGACAGTCGATGAACGTCAGCCATACCACAACGCTAGCATTCTGCTCATTTGGTTGCTCTCATTTTAGGTTGCATGGTGAAGCTGCCTGACGTGCCATATACGGCCATACCACCAGAACGCTCCTTTGTATGATGTGTGGCTTACGGCCCGCGCCTCCAGTGATGTTCTCTTTATCCCCCTGCAGCCCTACATTGCCCTACCCGTACAGGCCCTGTCCGAAGTACCTGGCCATGACGGCAGTCTCTGTCCACAGGCGCGCCGGTTGTTCCACATGATTGTGCACCCGGACAACTACGCCTTCTACGTGGACGACCAGAGCGACCGGCAGGTGTGCGGTCGCGTGCTGGAGACCCTCGACCAGTGGACGATGAGGGTGGCCCTGCTGGATCTGCGCCTGCTGTACCGGCAGACGGCCAAACAGTCGGTTGATAAGCACGCCCAGTGGCTCAACACACTCTCCCGCGCCACCATCGAGGCGTTTCAGCTGGGCGGCGGTGATGCGCACCGCATCCGCAGCAGGTGAGGCGTGCCACAGGGGAGAGTGGGTCCCGTGGCAGGAGAGGATGGACAGTGGGCACACAGCAGGAGAGGCGTGCCACAGGGAAGAGTGGGTCCCGTGGCAGGAGAGGATGGGCTGTGGGATACTAGCAGGAGAGGCGTGCCACAGGGGAGAGTGGGCCCCATGGCGGGAGAGGATGGGCTGTGGGATACTAGCAGGAGAGGCGTGCCACAGGGGAGAGTGGGTCCCGTGGCAGGAGAGGATGGGCTGTGGGCACACAGCAGGAGAGGCGTGCCACAGGGAAGAGTGGGTCCCGTGGCAGGAGAGGATGGGCTGTGGGATACTAGCAGGAGAGGCGTGCCACAGGGGAGAGTGGGCCCCATGGCGGGAGAGGATGGGCTGTGGGATACTAGCAGGAGAGGCGTGCCACAGGGGGGCGTGGTAGGAGGGATGGACGTGGGCGAGGAGAGGCGTGCCACAGGGGAGAGTGGGTCCCGTGGCAGGAGAGGATGGGCCTAGAGGCGTGGGGAGAGGGCGGGGGGGATACGCGACGACTGGAAGGATGACGGGACGGCGGCCTGTAAAAGGTGTCAGAGACCGGCTGAGAGGGCACCGGTCCTGCATCACGTATGGTTTGCTGGTGTTTGTGTTGGGGGTGACGTCAGCACAGCAGCAGTTAAGCCAGCCATACAGCGATCGTTTTCGCACACTAAATAGACGTCACTGTTCACCTGCATCTGGCACACCAAGCGATCGACTGTCCACCTGTGTTCGGCATCCTGTCTGAAGAAAGTACATTGGTTTATTTTACGGCTCGCTCGGCTGCCGGACGATGTAGCGTCACTCGACATCCGCTCGGCTGCCGGACGATACAGCGTCACTTGGCATACATCTGCGCAGTCGAGCGTCGGCCTCGCGGCGTTCCGGCAGCTTCCGTTGATCTCGCGGCGCTCCGGCAGCTTCCGTTGATCTCGCGGCGCTCCGGTCGCTTCCGTTGATCTGGCGGCGCTCCGGTAGCTTCCGTTGATCTGGCGGCGCTACGTCAGCTTCCGTTGATCTCGCGGCGCTCCGGTAGCTTCCGTTGATCTGGCGGCGCTCCGGCAGCTTCCGTTGATCTGGCGGCGCTCCGGCAGCTTCCGTTGATCTCGCGGCGCTCCGGCAGCTTCCGTTGATCTCGCGGCGCTCCGGCAGCTTCCGTTGATCTCGCGGCGCTCCGGTCGCTTCCGTTGATCTCGCGGCGCTCCGGCAGCTTCCGTTGATCTGGCGGCGCTCCGGTAGCTTCCGTTGATCTGGCGGCGCTCCGGCAGCTTCCGTTGATCTCGCGGCGCCCCTGGCAGCTTCCGTTGACGCCACGACGCCTCGTCCCCAGCCCCAACGCGGACGGGCGGCCGTCGTTCGTGTGGCTGGTGCCGCCGCTGGTGGCCAAGCTGCCGGCCGAGGCCCAGGGCCGCATCCTGCTGGAGGCCATCCAGGTGCTGGAGTCTGCCAGCTGGAGCGGCCGGGCGGCGCAGGCGGCGCCGGCGCCGCCCGGCCCGGCCGCGCACCAGCCCTTCAAGCAGCTGGTGCTCACCTGCGTCAGAGGGCAGGAGGCCAAGCGGGACGAGCTGGTGTCGTCGCTGCAGGTGCAGTTCCAGCACTTCCTGTCTCGCGACGGAAAGGACGTGAGTGGTGGTGTCAGAGCACGGGTACGCCGAGCAGTGATGAATTGTTCGTGAAGCGGGGTGGAATCAACCACTTCCTGAACATCCTTCTCAGTCGACATCCTTCCCAAATAACTATCCACATCATGCTTCTTGATGCGTGTTTGTGAAGTATTCGTGCCTCGCGTCTAACAATATCCCGTATATGGGTATCATGCTTATGCTCACTATAACGTACCGTGATAAGCGAGCGTCCCGTAGCGCAGTTCCAGGTGAAGCGATTATGTATAATGTGCTCTTGTACACAATGCCTATCTACAGAATGGGTATTTTATCGCTATCGTTGATATAGGTATCCACAAATTAGGTATGTATCTCGCAAAACAAACGAAAAAGATACAGTAATAAGTAAGATTTTGGCTCAAAACTGAGCTTGAAGGATTTCAAAAGAATTATCAATAACATTATTTGCATGGCGAATTACGACATCCTACTGTACTCGCTCGGGCATCTTACACCTAACGAAAAGTCATCATTTTAACACTGACGCAGAGGTGGTTTTGATGGTGCCGTGGTGTTTCGTTGCTAGACTGCTTTCGTTGGTTTGTGACATGTTTCTTGTCTGACTGGTTATTTTGGTGTGCTGTAAATTCATATGCGAAAATGTTTTGCGCTGAAAGTGTTAAGTTTCACGATTAAGGTAAGTTTGCGTGAGTTCACTGATCATTGCGTTCTAGTGTGTGTGTGCTCGATCTCAAGGTAGCTGTAGAGTTGGGTTTGATACGTTTTAGTCAGGCACCTGTGGTAAAAACCCTTGTTGCC
>JAOTOM010001059.1:12500-55000 GCA_034440615.1 Ashinkailepas kermadecensis
TACCCCTAGACCACTCGTCCCCGGGTGTAGGCCGTGAGATGGAGTATGGGCGGCAGGAACTGGGGTGTAAGTCGTGAGATGGAGTATGGGCGGCCGGGGCTGGGGTGTAGGCCGTGAGATGGAGTATGGGCGGCAGGGACTGGGGTGTAGGTCGTGAGATGGAGTATGGGCGGCAGGGACTGGGGTGTAGGTCGTGAGATGGAGTATGGGCGGCAGGGACTGGGGTGTAGGTCGTGAGATGGAGTATGGGCAGCCGGGGCTGGGGTGTAGGTCGTGAGGTGGTGTATGGGCGGCAGGGACTGGGGTGTAGGTCGTGAGATGGAGTATGGGCGGTCGAGACTGAGGTGTAGGTCGTGGAATGGAGTATGGGCGGCCGGGACTGGGGTGTAGGCCGTGAGATGGAGTATGGGCGGCAGGGACTGGGGTGTAGGCCGTGAGATGGAGTATGGGCGGCAGGGACTGGGGTGTAGGTCGTGAGATGGAGTATGGACGGCCGGGACTGGGGTGTAGGTCGTGAGATGGAGTATGGGCGGCCGGGGCTGGGGTGTAGGCCGTGAGATGGAGTATGGGCGGCAGGGACTGGGGTGTAGGTCGTGAGATGGAGTATGGGAGGCAGGGACTGGGGTGTAGGTCGTGAGGTGGAGTATGGGCGGCAGGAACTGGGGTGTAAGTCGTGAGATGGAGTATGGGCGGCCGGGGCTGGGGTGTAGGTCGTGAGATGGAGTACGGGCGGCCGGGACTGGGGTGTAGGCCGTGAGATGGAGTATGGGCGGCAGGGACTGGGGTGTAGGTCGTGAGATGTCTACTGAGACGTGTGCATGTTCAGACGCCTGGAGGGATTGATGAGGAAGCACATGGTGAGATCGATTGGTGACGTTCAGCTGTGGAAAAGAGCGTTTGGCCAAAAGGATACTCAGCACATGCAATGAAACGGCATAATGGTGTTTAGTGCGAACTGCAGTAACATGATGAAGATGTGAGGTAAGTCAGACATGCTGTGCACGTTGGCACTGCGGTTAAATATGTGGCGAGACGGATGGACAGCATATACAGTAGTGTGCATTGACAGAACACATGTTTTTTTTCGAAACTGAACAGGTAATAGCAATATTTTTATGTGCAATGCTCAGGAACATGGAAAGGGTCGAAAATATTCTTTTAAAAATCGAATGCGTACAGGACCCCGGCCCATTGACTCCCATCAAGCAGTGAAGGTATTCATTTTGATACGGTTTGCTAGATTCAAGTGCGCTGGCACATATTTTGTCCTAAATCGGCACACTAAAATAAAGGTTGCATCGCTTAGATCGATTCTTATGTGCAAACGTAAATTGTGCAATAGCGTAAATTTTCCTTCAGTCACACAGTACCACCATTGACCAACTCTGCATACTCAAATACCACACCACATTGAAGAATAGGCTTTTGCGAATGTTCTGGCACCATACCCACACGAAACTCTTATCAGATTGCCTAGGGGGAAGAGTAGTCTAGGGGTAAGTTGCCCGTCTCATAATCGAAAGATTGTGAGTTCGAGTCTCACCTGTCGCTACTCTTCGCCCGCGACCAATCGGCGTGAGAGATTGGCGACGCTACATGACTCAACGGTCGACGTGTCGTAAAACCAATAACCACCAACTATCAGATTGGCCAGTGTAAGGGCATTTCATAAACAGTGTTTGGATGGATTGTTGCGTTGCGTTCAGCCACCGCATTATGCTAGTCTCATTATGAGATGAGATTTGTGATTGGATGACCACTTTTGTCCTCACGGGTGTGCGGAGATATGCTGCAATGTTAATTGGAGGTCTGTGTAACTGTAAAAGTGTACACGATTGTCCACGTATATGACACGTTTCTGTCATACGTACAGCGTCAGTGGATGACAGAAATCAGCCCAACCACGGCCATTAGCAATAGGCCGTCAGCATTGGACTTAATATTGGATACAATTTATAGCAAAACTCGAGTCACAATTCACAATGTGCCACGTACCGTGTCTGCTTGAAGTGCGTGCTGCATAGCCAACTGCTCATGCATCTAATAGCTGGTCTTGTGGGACGGATTCTGAAGCTCGCTCCGGTGTCGCAGCGGCACGTTAACATAGCCGTCTCTGGCCTCCACGTCGATCACACTTTGAGACGCCTCGGTGGCTAGCTGAGCCGCTCTTTCCACTGTCTGCGCATGTATTCTGGGTATGATTGGACCCGGAGTGGGGTATGGATGACGTTTCCGACATCATGGTCTGACCTGGTCAGCGGAGGCTCCGTGGTCAGCTCACTCTCCCAATTTGTCATGTCCAGAACCACCAGGAATGCGTGGGCAATACTTCTCCATGTGTCGTTTGGCGGGGTAGATAGTGTTACAGCAGGTATCTTTGTCCGTATCCCACTTACTATACAGACTTCATGTCCTCTCCAACTACCGACCTTTTATGTGACTCAATTGGACTAGTGAAGCGGCAAGTCGCTGCTTATACGGCGAGTTTGAAAGTCAATCTCTGAGATTGCTTATGCTTCGTAGACGTGCTTCGCATTGTCATTCATGTCACTGGTGTCAATTATGCCACTGGCAATAATTATGATAGGCACAATATGACCAGAGCAGTCGACGCTCCCTAAAACACAAATCCACGACCATGTTGTCAATTATGTGTAAGTGTAGATTTATTTGATATAATTTCACCTATAAATGAGACTTGCCTGTTCGAGGTTAATAAAGGATACACGATACACGACCGTCAAGCGATTCCTCTTATCTCAGGGACTACAACATATACGCTGTTTATCACAATCCAACATATAGTTTTCAACTTGAAGGTTGGCGCTATGTGGCAGCAAAATTCCAAATGGCAGGAACCTAACGTAAGCTAGATTTAATTTACAATTGATGGGCGTTTTAGTGGCTTTATAGTATCCCACAAATTAATAGCGTTATGACTCTGCATTCTGTGCCTGACAATGCAATATAGTGTGCTGTCAGGAAGTGGACAATAAATTGAATGAGATGAACGTATCGACATTTTGTGACCCGGTTTTGTCCCTGTCTGTAGCTCTGCCTATCGTCTATGCATGTCGCTACCTGCTTCGCCAATTACCACTGGGTTGCTGTCGCGTCACCCACACATGTGTCCCTCTTGTAGCTGCTCCTTCACCCCCCCCCCCCCCCCCTGCTCCCTCATTCAGCCATGCCCCTGTGCTCGCGTCGTCATCTGTGGTTCTTTCGTGCCTGTGGTTGTCCTTTGTGACGTGCCGTGCCGTGACGTGGCGGGTGATGTGCCTTGTCGAGGCGTTTGTGTCGTGGTGTGTGCCTTACCTACCGTACTGTACAGTACCGTGACGGCTGATGTGCCGTGCCTTGTCGTGACGTGTCCTAACATGACGTGCCGTGGCGTGGTGTGTGCCCTGTCTGCCGTACTGTACAGTGCCGTGCCTTGTCGTGACGTGTCCTAACATGACGTGCCGTGGCATGGTGTGTGCCCTGTCTGCCGTACTGTACAGTGCCGTGCCTTGTCGTGACGTGTCCTAACATGACGTGTCGTGTCGTGGTGTGTGCCCTGTCTGCCGTACTGTACAGTGCCGTGCCTTGTCGTGACGTGTCCTAACATGACGTGCCGTGGCATGGTGTGTGCCCTGCCTGCCTTACTGTACAGTGCCGTACCTTGACGTGACGTGTCCTAACATGACGTGCCGTGGCATGGTGTGTGCCGTGCCTGCCTTACTGTACAGTGCCGTACCTTGACGTGACGTGTCCTAACATGACGTGCCGTGGCATGGTGTGTGCCGTGCCTGCCTTACTGTACAGTGCCGTGCCTTGTCGTGACGTGTCCTAACATGACGTGTCGTGTCGTGGTGTGTGCCGTGCCTGCCTTACTGTACAGTGCCGTGCCTTGTCGTGACGTGTCCTAACATGACGTGTCGTGTCGTGGTGTGTGCCGTGCCTGCCTTACTGTACAGTGCCGTGCCTTGTCGTGACGTGTCCTAACATGACGTGCCGTGGCATGGTGTGTGCCCTGCCTGCCGTACTGTACAGTGCCGTGCCTTGTCGTGACGTGTCCTAACATGACGTGCCGTGGCATGGTGTGTGCCGTGCCTGCCTTACTGTACAGTGCCGTGCCTTGTCGTGACGTGTCCTAACATGACGTGCCGTGGCATGGTGTGTGCCGTGCCTGCCTTACTGTACAGTGCCGTGCCTTGTCGTGACGTGTCCTAACATGACGTGCCGTGGCATGGTGTGTGCCGTGCCTGCCTTACTGTACAGTGCCGTGCCTTGTCGTGACGTGTCCTAACATGACGTGTCGTGTCGTGGTGTGTGCCGTGCCTGCCTTACTGTACAGTGCCGTGCCTTGTCGTGACGTGTCCTAACATGACGAGCCGTGGCATGGTGTGTGCCGTGCCTGCCTTACTGTACAGTGCCGTGCCTTGTCGTGACGTGTCCTAACATGACGTGCCGTGGCGTGGTGTGTGCCGTGCCTGCCTTACTGTACAGTGCCGTGCCTTGTCGTGACGTGCCGTGGCGTGGTGTGTGCCGTGCCTGCCTTACTGTACAGTGCCGTGACGTGTTGTGTCGTGGTGTGTGCCTTACCTACCGTACTGTACAGTACCGTGACGGCTGATGTGCCGTGCCTTGTCGTGACGTGTCCTCACATGATGTGTCGTGTCGTGGTGTGTGCCGTGCCTGCCTTACTGTACAGTGCCGTGCCTTGTCGTGACGTGTCCTAACATGACGTGCCGTGGCATGGTGTGTGCCGTGCCTGCCTTACTGTACAGTGCCGTGCCTTGTCGTGACGTGTCCTAACATGACGTGTCGTGGCATGGTGTGTGCCGTGCCTGCCGTACTGTACAGTGCCGTGCCTTGTCGTGACGTGTCCTAACATGACGTGTCGTGTCGTGGTGTGTGCCGTGCCTGCCTTACTGTACAGTGCCGTGCCTTGTCGTGACGTGTCCTAGCATGACCTGTCGTGTCGTGGTGTGTGCCCTGTCTGCCGTACTGTACAGTTCCGTGCCTTGTCGTGACGTGTCCTAACATGACGTGCCGTGGCATGGTGTGTGCCCTGCCTGCCGTACTGTACAGTGCCGTGCCTTGTCGTGACGTGTCCTAACATGACGTGCCGTGGCGTGGTGTGTGCCGTGCCTGCCTTACTGTACAGTGCCGTGCCTTGTCGTGACGTGTCCTAACATGACGTGCCGTGGCATGGTGTGTGCCGTGCCTGCCTTACTGTACAGTGACGTGCCTTGTCGTGACGTGTCCTAACATGACGTGCCGTGGCGTGGTGTGTGCCGTGCCTTCCTTACTGTACAGTGCCGTACCTTGACGTGACGTGACGTGACGCCGTCAGGTTCCACCGTCACGGCGGTCTGATAAAGCCGGACAGCTACTACCTCGAGTCACCGCCATTGCCGCCAGAGGACCTCGAGCCGGTCCCCGAGAAACCGGTATGTCGGCTGGCTGCTGTGTTCTGGGGATGTTGTGGTCTGGGTCTGCTGTTGTCTGGGGCTGCTGTGGTCTGGGTCTGCTGCGGTCTGTAGCTGTTGTGGCCTGGGGCTGCTGTGTTCTGGGGCTGCTGTGTTCTGGGTCTGCTGTGGTCTGGGGCTGCTGTGATCGGGGGCTGCTGTAGTCTGGGTCCGCTGTGGTCTGGGGCTGCTGTGGTCTGTGGCTGTTGTGGTCTGGGGCTGCTTTGGTCTGGGTCTGCCGTGGTCTGGAGCTGCTGTGGTCTGGGGATGTTGTGGTCTGGGGATGCTGTGGTCTGGGATGCTGTGGTCTGGAGCTGCTGTGGTCTGGGGCTGTTGTAGTCTGGAGCTGCTGTGGTCTGGACCGTACTGATTATTCTGGATTTGGGCAGAGCTGCACCGAAGGGCTGGGAGCGGTGTTGTGTCGCTTTACGACATTCCCGGTGGGTCATTTGTGTGTGTGTGTGTAAGTACGTGTGCGCATGTGTAGGTGTGTGGAATGCTTTCTGGAATAGTCAGCACAGCGACTGTGCTGATGTGGCCAGGCCGACCAACGAGAACAGCTCTGAATGGAACGGCTTCCACAACGCAATGTTTAGGATAAGATGGCTGACGCGATCGTTGGCCGGCCTCCATAGTATTGTGTGCTGATATCGTCCACGTCGTGTGTGACGTGACAATGTGGTTACCAGTGGTGTTGTCGCCCATGTGTCAAGTGTCGGGAAATGGTTACCAGTGGTGCTATCCCCATATGTCATGTCGGGTAATGGTTACCAGTGGTGCTATCCCCATATGTCATGTCGGGTAATGGTTACCAGTGGTGTTGTCCCCATGCCACGTGTCTGAAATTCTTACCAGTGACGTGATCCCATATGTTACGTCGGGAAATGCTTACCAGTGGTGTTATCCCCATATATCACGTGTCGGGAAATGGTTACCAGTGGTGTCCGTCTCTGTCTCCAGGTCTATCCACCCAAGCCGCAGGTATTTGCCAGTGGTGGGAATGTGGCATACGCGTCAGGGGATCACGTGAATTTGCTGCCTCTTTGAGCTGTGTGTGTCTTTCTCGCAGCATGGGCGCTTCATTTCAAAGAATGAAATCTGGGAGCGTTCATGTTCTGTTGCGTTTCAAAATATTTAGTTGTTATGGGTTATCGGTCAAGACCTGTTCATTGTGTGACTGTAAGATGGATAGCAGCATGCATGCTATTTTTTCTTCTCGTGTATTTTAAAGAGTAATGCTGCTATAGTATATGATGTTTCTTGACAAGAAAAGAACTTCTTGGCCATCTTATGTACGCTTCGGTTGTCGTATTGAATTCCCTTCGTGCATTACCGCGACAAACATGCTGCGTCAAGATTGCTGGACTGCTTTGCTTACCTTGGAAATTGATGGGCCATCACCGGGTGGCTAGACGTAATTTGGACGTGACTGAGTCGAACATATTCGGTCGTGCGAACTTTAGCGCGGCTTGGATCACCCGGCACAACGTCAGTGCATCATAGAAACACTTCGGTGTGACGCCGGTGTCTGACGGATCCCTCGTGTGGTCCTGTATGCACAGAAGGAGGAGGTCAAAGTGCCGGAGGTGCCTACTTGCGACTCACCACGAGGTGCGAAGCGACCGAGGGGAGGTGGCACGCGCAAAAAGCGCGAGCGCCCCAGTCGATCGCTCAGCAACTCTGGTATCATGGCGCCTCGCATGGCCACGGTGAGTGCGGCCATACCAATCGGCGTGAAGCGTGTAGCGTGATCACCGAGTATGCCATGATGTCACACGCTAAGCGATAAAGTGGAAGGTTTGGGCGAGAGTCTGTATTCCTTTGCGCTGACATGTTTGCTGTACCAATGCACACATTTTCCACAGAGCTGTCTCATTGGACCTTTTTCACAATCTAGTTTTACATGTGCAAATATATTGTCAATTTGGGCTTCATGATAACAAGAGCACAGGTACTTGTTGGACTTGTTTGGCTGACTTCCACTCCCTGACATCTGGATGCAGCTGGTTGTATGATCCTTGATCCATCGCATGTAATCTGGCGTCTGCTCTGTGACCTCCGGTCCCCGTCGTTTCACCCTTGATCCCTGACATCGATCCTCAGACCAGAATCTTCATTTCGCTGTGTAATTTCAGAAGTTCGCTGAATGCCACGTTTATTCGTGCCCGGCTACGTCTACCTCGTGACCCTACGCCGCTGTATTCGTGCCCGGCTGTCTACCTCGTGACCCTACGCCGCCGTATTCGTGCCCGGCTACGTCTACCTCGTGACCCTACGCCACCTTGTCCGTACACGGCTATGTCTACCTCGTGACCCTACGCTGCCGTATTCGTGCACGGCTACGTCTACATCGCGACCCTACGTCGCCGTATTCGTGCACGGCTACGTCTACATCGCGACCCTACGGCGTCATGTCAGGCGCGTTTAGTTTGTTGCTCTGCATCCCCAGCAGGAGCGCTGTTCAGCCCGTGAGCTGGCATCCCGCACGTGGTGCGGACGTGACCTGGCACCCCGCACGTGGTGCGGACGTGACCTGGCACCCCGCACGTGGTGCGGACGTGACCTGGCACCCCGCACGTGATGCGGACGTGACCTGGCACCCCCGCACGTGGTGCGGACGTGACCTGGCACCCCGCACGTGGTACGGACGTGACCTGGCACCCCGCACGTGGTGCGGACGTGACCTGGCACCCCGCACGTGATGCGGACGTGACCTGGCACTCCCGCACGTGGTGCGGACGTGACCTGGCATCCCGCACGTGGTGCGGACGTGACCTGGCACCCCGCACGTGATGCGGACGTGACCTGGCACTCCCGCACGTGGTGCGGACGTGACCTGGCACTCCCACACGTGGTGCGGACGTGACCTGGCACCCCGCACGTGGTGCGGACGTGACCTGGCACCCCACACGTGATGCGGACGTGACCTGGCACCCCCGCACGTGGTGCGGACGTGACCTGGCACCCCGCACGTGGTGCGGACGTGACCTGGCACCCCGCACGTGATGCGGACGTGACCTGGCACCCCGCACGTGGTGCGGACGTGACCTGGCACCCCCGCACGTGGTGCGGACGTGACCTGGCACCCCGCACGTGGTGCGGACGTGACCTGGCACCCCCGCACGTGGTGCGGACGTGACCTGGCACCCCCGCACGTGGTGCGGACGTGACCTGGCACCCCGCACGTGGTGCGGACGTGACCTGGCACCCCCGCACGTGATGCGGACGTGACCTGGCACCCCGCACGTGGTGCGGACGTGACCTGGCACCCCGCACGTGATGCGGACGTGACCTGGCACCCCGCACGTGGTGCGGACGTGACCTGGCACCCCGCACGTGGTGCGGACGTGACCTGGCACCCCGCACGTGATGCGGACGTGACCTGGCACCCCGCACGTGGTGCGGACGTGACCTGGCACCCCCGCACGTGGTACGGACGTGACCTGGCACTCCCACACGTGGTACAGACGTGACCTGGCACCCCGCACGTGGTGCGGACGTGACCTGGCACCCCGCACGTGGTGCGGACGTGACCTGGCACCCCGCACGTGGTGCGGACGTGACCTGGCACCCCGCACGTGATGCGGACGTGACCTGGCACCCCGCACGTGATGCGGACGTGACCTGGCACCCCGCACGTGGTGCGGACGTGACCTGGCACCCCACACGTGATGCGGACCTGCGCCGTTGACTGGTGTTCCCGTTACAGCCGCCAATGGCCGGACTGAACCCGTACCCGGGCGGCCAGCTGTACAGCGCCGATCAGCAGTGGGGAATGCCGCAGCAGGCCGGACCCCAGACCGGGGTGCCGTACTACCAGCAGCAGCCGATAGGTCCAGGTGAGCTGTCGGTGGTCGGCTGGACACGCTCGGCTGAGATTGGGTACGCTTGGGTACCAGCAGCAGCCAGTAGGTCCAGGTGAGCTGTCTGTGGTCGGCTGGACACGCTCGGCTGACGTTGGGTACACTCGGGTACCAGCAGCAGCCAGTAGGTCCAGGTGAGCTGTCGGTGGTCGGCTGGACACGCTCGGCTGACGTTGGGTACACTTGGGTCTGGTGTGATGTTTTCTAGTCAGTCCCAGAACCCTTGCTGGAGTAAGAGTGCTGGTGTAAGGGTCCCAGTGCCCTTCTGGTGCAGTGATACATTATTCGCGAAATAGGGTGGAATTGTACCACTTAATGAACACTGAATCGACATCCTTCACAAAGAAGTATCGCCATCGTGCTTCTTGGTGCGTGTTTGTGAAGTCTACATGCCTCGTTTCTAACTGTATCCCGTTCACAAGTATCATAATTGTGTTCACCATAACGGATCTGGGATCGTGATAAAGAACATCCCGTAGCGATATTTCAGGCGAAGGGATTACCAATCATGCTTTATGTTATACAATGCCAGTTTATAGCATAGGTGTTTGCATTGCTATCGTTGATATCGGTATATCCATTGCATGATGATTGCAATAAACGTTGTGATGATGATGGTGATGATATCCAGATAAGGTGCCTTTCAAAACACGCAACACGGGAACAATCATATGTACGCAATTATCTCAAAACTAAGTTTGCAGGACTTCCACGATTATAATTTACATTACTTCCATGACGATTTCGACATCCTGCTATACTTGTTTCGACATCTCACACCTAACGAGAAATCATTATTTCAACACTGTTCTGGTGCAGTGGTACTGGGATCCTGATTGACGTAAGTGTGCCTGAGCCCAATGTTATTCTGCCCTGTCTGCCTCTGTCAGACTGTTCACCACTGCTGTGAATCATGTCTCTACGCCCTCGTCCCCTCTGCTAGTTTTTGTCACAATGATCTGGTCGCTATCTAAACCCCACCTGAACTGTGCCTCCGTTACCTGCGCATCTGCTTATCCCGTACATGGCACCTATGGTGTTGGCTTGCACCTTGGCTCGCCGTGTTGGTCTGTGTAGGTGCCGAATTTTGTTGTGACCCTCTCTGGCCCCTGTGGCCCGTCTCGGAGCTGTGATGCAGCCTATAGTCGGTGCATCCAACAGTCTGATAAAGCACTTGTAGATACTCCTGACTATCTTCACTCTATGCCACTCTATGCATTTCAACGCATATGAGCATACTACCTTCATATAATATAACATCTCTTATCCTTTACAATACTTAGTACGTCTGTATTTATCTCTGGTATCTACATTATTACGCTCAAACTTCCACCTGATCCATGTGTATGTGTAAATAGTATATGACCTCGTTTGGGCCTTGACATTCGCCTGACCTCTGGCCCACTTGTCGCAGGTGACGGTCCACGCCTCCAGACTCTCGATTTGGACCTTGACCTCCGTCCGACCTCTATCCCACTTGTCGCAGGCGGCGGGCCCCGCTTCCAGACGCCCAGCAAGATGGCCATATCGCAGATGATCCGCAACCGGCAGCAGCCGAACGCGTTCTTGCCGACACAGCAGCAGCCACAGCCGGGCTACGCCAGCATGCACATGCCGCAGGACAAGCAGCTGCAGATGCGGCAACAGCACATGCTCAGGTGGGTTTGTCGGTCACCGCTCCGCAGATGGCGCGCACTTGAGGCGCGGCCAACGACGCTCCCGGCAGCCGCCCAGCTTGGCCGCGTGCTTTGGTGACTGAACCTGTCCCTGTGTCGGTTTTCCGACTGTGTTGTTTTTGTGACCGTTCCCCATCTCTCTAGATGGTGTATGACAGTCCCAGATGTTGTTTCGGCTGTGGTGCGCTGTCTCTCTGCACTGGTGTCGCTGACCGATCGCCATGACTGGTTGCTATTGCGCAGTGACTGACGGTGTGTGTGTATGTCGGCAGGGACCAGATCCGGGTGCAGCACGGCGCACCCGTGTACGCGCCCCGTCAGATCAGTGGTCCGACCGCGCCCGGACCCGGCATGCCGCAGCCGATGTACCCTGGTGAGTGTCGCGTGCTTAGTTCGTGTGCCCACTGCTCATGCGGGTGTTGCATACCGTGTGTGCAGTCTGCGTGACTAGTTTCTAGCGCGGCATACCATGCACCGCCAAACTTACTTAACCGAGAGCTAAATGCAGGATGACCAATCTAGTTAAGCGACCAGGCTTGGTATCGTATCGAGAGCAAACGTAAATCGCAAACGCAAACGTAAATCGAGAGCAAACGTGTATACAGACCAACAGCTGCACTGTGAGCCACACATGAGCCCAGGCTTGGTGTCGTGTGCCGTGTATACAGACCAACAGCTGCACTGTGAGCCACACATGAGCCCAGGCTTGGTGTCGTGTGCCGTGTATACAGACCAACAGCTGCCCTGTGAGCCGCACATGAGCCCAGGCTTGGTGTCGTGTGCCGTGTATACAGACCAACAGCTGCACTGTCGGGATGGCGGTGGGTTGGAGGGGCGCCACCGCCGTCTGCGTGGGTTGAGCTGATGTCCTCGCTGTCGACGTCTGGTCAACACAAGTTGTGTCTCCTGCTGTTGATACGTTTGCTCTCGTTGACCAGAAATGTCTTTTATTGGGACTAAGCGCTACCCGTGCGTTTGACTGACACTTCAAGCGCCAGCAGATTACCGGAATCGGCGTGATGAAATGAAAGGGCACGTGCCGAAAGTGCAGTATGCAGTCTGGCGTTGCACATACTGGGGATGTGACGAGGACGCCCTGCCTCCTGTGGGCATTGTGTGGTCGTCCTGTGGTGCTGTCCGGACGCCACCAGACGTGGGTCGGCTGTGGAGACGTCCGCTGCGACGGCGGACGTTGCGGCGGCCATACCGGCCCGCTCACTGTGTACGTCTTCCTGCAGGGCTGAGCCAGAACTACAACCCGGCCTACATAGCGCAGCAGGCACAGCCATCACAGATGATGCCGCAGGGAACCTCCAACCGTGAGTGCACCGCCCCGCGAGTGCATTTTCCAACACCGCGCGCTGAGCCGGATGGCTCGCAAAACAACTAAATCTGAACAGTTTGAGCACGAGCTGAGCGTACTGTGGGGCTTTTTCTTCTATTTTTAAGCGAAATGTATCCCGAATTCTTGCTGGAATGTCGTATGGACTATGGTCCTATGCTGAGCAGAGCTTCGTGAACCCTGGCCCCGCCATCTGATCAGAGAGCTCCAGCTCAACGGCAGAATCTTGACCGATACTTCTATGTGCCGCCAGTGCACCGACACAACCGCCATCGTGCCTCGTCCTGGATCTTATCGAGCCAGTTTCCATATGACCCTCTAGCCGGGGGGGGGGGGGCTATAAGAGCGCGTGAAGCGACCAGAACCCTGTCTTGCAAGGAGGACAAGGCAGAGTAATGCAGGCCAGCGCTCTAACCAACTGAGCTGTCGGGACGGCATGACAGGATTCACTTATATTATTGTGTTTGCCATTTGTATAAATAATGCAACGAAAAGAAAACTACTGGCTACATATTACGATGGATAAACATTGAACACAGTTAAATATCTGGTAATCTCCTTCCGGATAGTATCTGTGTATTGTTTACAGTCGGTGTAAGATCTTAATTTGTAAAACCATACCTGCAACAGGAAGGATGAAGTTCCCAACAAAGTACTGTTTAGGTGAATCTGAGCATGCACATCACACAAATGGCACGAATAATCTCCTGGATCAAATTGTAATGGCCTATGCCTCACCCCGTATTTGTGCAATAATTTTGCGTCGAAGTCCATTTCACGGTGGAGTATATGCAATGATACAATATATGGCGATGCCGTTATTGTGTTGTCTAGTAGGCATGTGTGCATATATTGTACTATGTTTTGTGTGTTTTCTTTTTGTATATCTCATAGGCGTAGGACCTGCGTGGGCGTAGGCAGAATGCATGGATCCAAAATGTCGCCTTGTAAGTCACGTTTTTGTATTTTTTCTGGCGAAATATATTTCCCCTGCAAGAAAACATCAACCGAGCAAGGAAGGCTAATTGTTAAGTTTTCGTTCAGTTTGGTTAATCAGTTTGCTTTTACCCTGGTCCCCAATATCTGATCCTGCTGTCTGCCTGTGGCCGCTGTCGGCCCGTGACGGCTGTCTGGCCGTGGCCGCTGTCGCCCTGTGGCCGCTGTCTGGCCGTGGCCGCTGTTGCCCTGTGGCCGCTGTTGCCCTGTGGCCGCTGTCGGCCCGTGACGGCTGTCTGGCCGTGGCCGCTGTTGCCCTGTAGCCGCTGTTGCCCTGTGGCCGCTGTCGGCCCGTGACGGCTGTCTGGCCGTGGCCGCTGTTGCCTGTTTGTGGCCGCTGTTGCCTGTTTGTGGCCGCTGTCGCCCTGTGGCCGCTGGTGCCTGTTTGTGTCCCATGCTGTCCGTCTGTCAGCTCGATCAGCGCGTCCCATGTCCGCTGTCCAGTGTCCGTTAGTGTCCGACTATTGGGCTGAATAAACCGACTTCCTGAATTGTTAAACCCTAAAAAAACACTCACAATAGTAATAGGGTAGCTTACTCTGTATGTATTCAGCAGCTGTGCTTGTCAACAGTGTAACTCAAAATACCAGTGTCAAATTGCTTTCTTCTAGTCCTTTTGTACTTGCCTTGCTCAAGGTTCAAGATAGCTTCTCAGGCATATTTATCCCAAAGCAATGGTAGTCTGACACGTGACGCTGTGTGCTGAAATTATTTCCAGAGACTAGTGGATCCGTGCTCGTGACTGAAACATCGCTCGCGCCCGCGGGCGGGTCAGGCCAGTTGACTGAGCGAAGAGTACCACACGCATTCAACTGAACATCGAAATACCTATTGATATGGATTAGTAGTACAAGTTATTGTTAGTATTTACCGTCCTCAGATTTTCGGTGACATTTTACTCCAACTAAGGTCGTCGGCTGGCAGATCGTCTTCGCCGGCAGCCGGGGACGCAGCCAAGATTTTCTTAAGGGGGCGCCAATCTCCAAAAACGTCAAAAAGAAGTGCTCTCGGCACGCTTTGCGCACCGAAACATTCCGATTTTGCCTGGTGAAGATCTCAAAATTATTTGTTCGATGTAGTATATTTTTGGTTGCTAAGGGGAAGGGCAGCCCCCACCCGGCTGCGCCTCTGCCGGCAGTGGTGGGAGAGCTGACGGCCGGGCCTCTGTGTCGGCAGCTCTGGCAGCCCCCCCCGGCTGCGCCTCTGCCGGCAGTGGTGGGAGAGCTGACGGCCGGGCCTCTGTGTCGGCAGCTCTGGCAGCCCCCCGGCTGCGCCTCTGCCGGCAGTGGTGGGAGAGCTGACGGCCGGGCCTCTGTGTCGGCAGCTCTGGCAGCCCCCCGGCTGCGCCTCTGCCGGCAGCGGTGGGAGAGCTGACGGCCAGGTCTCTGTGTCGGCAGCTCTGGCGTTCAGCGGACAGCAGGCCCAGCCGGGGTCGCAGCAGGCCGGCAGCGGTGGGAGAGCTGACGGCCAGGTCTCTGTGTCGGCAGCTCTGGCAGCCCCCGGCTGCGCCTCTGCCGGCAGTGGTGGGAGAGCTGACGGCCAGGTCTCTGTGTCGGCAGCTCTGGCGTTCAGCGGACAGCAGGCCCAGCCGGGGTCGCAGCAGGCCGGCAGCGGTGGGAGAGCTGACGGCCAGGCCTCTGTGTCGGCAGCTCTGGCAGCCCCCGGCTGCGCCTCTGCCGGCAGTGGTGGGAGAGCTGACGGCCGGGCCTCTGTGTCGGCAGCTCTGGCAGCCCCCCCCCCCGGCTGCGCCTCTGCCGGCAGCGGTGGGAGAGCTGACGGCCAGGTCTCTGTGTCGGCAGCTCTGGCGTTCAGCGGACAGCAGGCCCAGCCGGGGTCGCAGCAGGCCGGCATGATGCAGTCGCAGCAGCAGCCGGGCATGATCCCGATGCGGTCGCAGCAGCAGCAGCCCGGTCCGGGTGGCTATATTCCGCAGATCAGGCCCAGCGCCAACTACATGCAGGTACGGATATGTGCGTGAGCTTTATGTGCAGGTGTGCGTGCTCAGCTGATCTTGCTCAGGTGCGTTTGCCGACTAAAGAAACTATCACCGGGTACAAAAGAGTATTATCGACAATGGAGCACTGCTCAAGATCGTGATGCGGTTCACCGTCATCGGTCTGCCTGTACAACTGACCAACCCAGCCGGTAGATTGCTACAAACTACAGGATATCCCAAGGAGCGGTCAGGAAATCGAACGTGAGTGTATGTCGATCCGTGACCGCTGTGATCTGCTCCACCCGATGGTCGTCACTGACCTCTGTGATCTGCTCCACCCGATGGCGGTCACTGACCTCTGTGACCTGCTCCACCCGGTGGTCGTCACTGACCTCTGTGATGTGCTCCACCCAATGGTGGTCACTGACCTCTGTGGTCTGCTCCACCCGATGGCCGTCACTGACCTCTGTGACCTGCTCCACCCGATGGCCGTCACTGACCTCTGTGATCTGCTCCACCCGATGGCGGTCACTGACCTCTGTGATCTGCTCCACTCGATGGCCGTCACTGACCTCTGTGATCTGCTCCACCCGATGGCGGTCACTGACCTCTGTGATCTGCTCCACCCGATGGCCGTCACTGACCTCTGTGATCTGCTCCACCCGATGGCCGTCACTGACCTCTGTGATCTGGTCCACCCGATGGCCGTCACTGACCTCTGTGATCTGCTCCATCCGATGGCGGTCACTGACCTCTGTGATCTGCTCCACCCGATGGCCGTCACTGACCTCTGTGATCTGCTCCACCCGATGGCCGTCACTGACCTCTGTGATCTGGTCCACCCGATGGCCGTCACTGACCTCTGTGATCTGCTCCACCCGATGGCGGTCACTGACCCCTGTGATCTGGTCCATCCGATGGCCGTCACTGACCTCTGTGATCTGCTCCACTCGATGGCCGTCACTGACCTCTGTGATCTGCTCCACCCGATGGTCGTCACTGACCTCTGTGACCTGCTACACTCGATGGCCGTCACTGACCTCTGTGATCTGCTCCACCCGATGGCCGTCACTGACCTCTGTGATCTGCTCCACCCGGTGGTCGTCACTGACCTCTGTGATCTGCTCCACCCAATGGCGGTCACTGACCTCTGTGATCTGCTCCACCCGATGGCCGTGGCTGGCCGTTGCTGAATGTACTGTCGTTGACTGTCAGCAGGCGCCGAACGTGACGGTGAACACGATGCCCGGCGGCCAGTACCGCGGTCTGACGCCGGGCCCGCCCGCCGCCGGCATCCAGCAGCGCATGCGCCACCCCATGATGATGCAGCAGCAGCCGACACTCATGAACCAGCTGCGCCAGCCCAGTCTGACCCAGCAGCAGCAGCAACAGCAGCAGCAGCAACAACAACAACAGCAGCAGCAGCAGCAGCAACAACAGCAGCAGCAGCAGCAACAACAGCAGCAGCAGCAGCAACAGCAGCAGCAGCAGCAGCAGCACATCCCGTACCAGTTCCATCACCAGTAACGCGGCGGCATGCCTGCGACGTTGTTATAGCGAAAGCGGCGCGTCGCCGTGCTCCGCCACCGCTTGCGCATCTTTGCCACGCCGTGTTGGTGTTCTCCTGCCGTCACAGCTGCTGGACCAGCTGGTATTCGGCACAGGGCCGAGCTGCCGCGTGGCTGCGCGAGCCTGGTCGTGCAGCCAGTGTAATGTGACGTGTTTCGCCAGTGAAGTGCGTGTTGTGCCTCGCCGGTGGCGTGTTGCGGCACGCTGGTGTAATGTCATGACCTGCCGGTGTAATATGGTGCGACTCGCCAGTGTAATATCACGTTGATTCGATAGCGCACTGCTCTGCTAGTGTAATGTGGCATGTTCAGTCTTGCGGCGCAGTATGATGCGACTCGCCAGTGTAGTGTGAATTTACTCTGCAGTTTAAGATGTGTTTCAACTAATGTAATATGCTCTGTGGCCTGCAGTGGAACGAGGTGTGTGGCCTGTCATTGTCCATCGGTTACCTGGTCGTGCTGTATGTGTTTCGTCATAGTTGGCGTTACTGGTGCCGTGCCCCGACTCATGACGTGGCACCAATACATTGTCATGTACACAGTAGCAGACCCTACTCAGTGTGTGCTGAGAACTGGACGTGCTACGTGGCAGCGATGGGTTGGTCACGTGGTTAGGCCCGACAGGTTCTGATTTAGATATGAGATTGCTACATGCTGCAGTCACATGGGGTGTACTGCCACTAAGTGACGATCTTTTCAAGACCGGTGTTATGACTTGTCCCGTGCACCGCTCAGATTTTGCCGCACCACAAAACATGGACGTTGCTTTTTGAAATTTGTCAGTTATTTGTTCGGTCTTTATGATGTGTTGAACAAACCAACAAAGGAACATTTAGCGCTTTCCTAATACTGTGGGCACTGTCCATGTAGTCGATTTCGATTTCATGAGTTTGACAGTTCAGTTGTTGGTAGAAATTAGGACGAGTAGACAGCGTTCCTAAGCCGACGTAGCTACGCAGATTAACCATGGATATCCGGGGGGAGGGGTGATGTGCAGGTAATTTGCCATATACAAGTCTGCCACTATTGATGCGAGCAGCCAGGATCTGACCCGACTTGACATTGATCATGCGGTTGCGTTGCAATGTTAATAGGTATGTGCAACTGTACATTGTCCAGTCCAGGATACGTCCGGGAGAAAGAATATTGGCCCTAAAGTGTACCAGGCACTTTTCTTTTCGGAAAGATCTACCGGTGTGCGAGGAAGTCCATCCAAAGGTTTCTTATGCAGCAGTAGTGAGAGACACGCCCACCACAGTGCGCCAGCAAGCCAACGCCACTCAAAACTGTAGAGACTTTAGAACCAGTGCCCAGGACCTCCAAATGGTTTTAGATAGGCATGTCCCTGTGCCTGTGTGGCTTCAAGAAACAAAGCTTCCACCTGAATACAAGGTATCGTTCAAAGGCTACTCAGTAATTAGAAGAAGCGTGGTGACGGACGGCGTGGCACACAATAGGGTATTAATTGCGGTGCACAACAGCGTCCCCACAAGAGAGCCCACGCTGCGTGCGTCCCTCCAGGTGATGGCTTTACTTGTGCATTGTGGCCGCCGACCTTTTACGGTGTGCTCCGTATAAAGTGGACTCCGCTTGCTATCAGAGATTTTGTGCCTCACCGATTTTGTTTTTGGAGATCTTAACGCCCACACGTGGGGATGTTATGACATCAACATCAGTGGTCGGCATCTGGAGTCTTATTCTTCACGAAGCGCTATGCAACTTAAATATGTAAGGTAGTCGTCTCGCAGGCTCGTGAACAAGTCCAGCAGGAACGCGCGTTGCGAAAACTCCCGATAGTTCAAAGACCACTTGATATATTATGCAGTTGTAGGTGCAAATAAATATCAATGAACAGCAATTCGTTCGTTTCGGAAGGACGTGGGTGCAATGTTTTGATAAGACCGCCGACAGTAAATATTACACGTTCTGAATTTAGGGGCCGAAAGACAGGTATTCAATTTGATGATGCGGCCGACCGCGACAGTCCAGGACGCTCTCCCAGTCGGGGGTAGTTCAACTGGATACGGGGGTCGTGGCTGATTAAAAATGTACACGTCACTGTCGTCAACCACCGAGCGGTCGTCCGCCCGGCACCGTCCTAAAAATGTCGATTCAGTTCCGGTCGCAGCCCAACGGCGGCGTCGACCGGCCTGACGGAAAGTTACTGGGCACGTTACATTTACTGGGCGCGGTAGGTCCGCTGGCTTACGGGGTGACAGCATTTACAGTTAGTTACTGGACAGCATTATAATACTATGCCAGTGTGTACTCATGGGACTGCCAAACAAAAGTATATATAGCTAAACTACCTTACAAATACAGGAACCCGTACACACTTCTCCATGCCTTCAGGCAACACCACAATGTTAGACCTCAGCCTGGTCAGCCCACAGCTGACCCAGTGCTTCAAGTGGATGGTGGATTCCGACCCATTAAGGGTGAATGTATTTCCTTATCTGGCTGAGATACCTGGACGGACCAAATTTGGGCTCTCTTCTGCAGCGATGAAATTTGATGAAAACGGACTGGAGGAAGTTCCAGTAGGCCAAAACAGTGCTTTGCTCCTAACCAAGAAACTTGCCACTTTCGGTGGCGAAATTCACAACACTTCTGGAATGTGCGGCGGCATGCATCTCCAGAACTTCTGGACTTCCCCACCGCACTCCTGCACCGTGTTGGACGGTGGGGTGCCGTGACGCCATCCGAGCTCGAAGACGGGCGTTCCGAACATTCAACCTGAACAGCATCAACACCAACTTAGTACACTTCAGGCTACCAACACTTCATTCGGACTTAGATGGCAGCAAATGTGGAACTCCATGGATGATAACAAGATTGAATTAAAAGATTGAAAAGCCGTCCTGTGTTAGGAGGGTCATCATTAAGGTCTCGATGAGAGCAAATAGTACTTGCTAGGTTAAGAATAGGGCACAGACGCCATTCATAATTATATGTTGAAGGAGTCGAAGCCGATCCGTGATGTGCAACTTACAGTGCTGTGACTATTGTGATGTGCCACTTTCATTGTGCCATGCTCTGTTGTCCTGTCTCCGCTTTGCAGTAAAGCGGAGACGGCATTTTGGGCGATGTTTGGCCTCACTGAGGCTTAATGATATCCTAGATGATTCGTGTATTACTCAGATGGGCAAATTATTTAACAATGTCTCTAACATAAAGATTGCTGTCGTCAATGACCAGTTTATTGCAGGCCAGATAGGTCTAAGAGCTTGCATGCCCAACAGCACTCGTCTGAACTACGACGATCACAAAGCTGATGTTAGAAGGCGCCAACATCGGTCACATTCAGCGGTCGACTGGACCCGACGGCGACGCAGCCGTGTTAGCACACAAAGTTCGGTGCGGACGCGCTCTGGCCGGCTGGATCCGCTGTCATCAGTCCGTCAGTGTAGCATGTCGCAGGCTTTACTCGTGCGTGTATGCCCAGGTGTGTGGCTGGGGCGTATGTAACTAAGCTGCAGCGGAGGCAAGATGCCGGTATTTATAACAACCCGCACTGTTCAACTGCACCAAGAAGTTGGATCTAGGAATACCCCATGAGCAAACACAAATCCCAAGATAATCATGTATTATCAGCGTAAATAGTGAAACCGTCGAGTTGGTGGGCGCTTGAACTCAGCAGTCGAAAAGCCATACCGTTGCGGCGCCCACTGCGTAACCCACCTTTGGGAACGAACCACGCGCACGAACACACAAACGCACACAGCACGCTAATGTCAAATTCCCAACACCGAATCGCGCAGAACACACTGCGTCTCAATGCCCACACGGCTCGGTACATGTCGGAGGTCGGCACGGCACTGATGCAGTGGTCCGGCTGTTGGATACAAGAGCAGCCCGCGGACACGGGTACGGTGGAGGCGACCGTCTGGACGCTGGGTGGACGCTGCTACTGCGGCGTCAGCCGGCTGCTACTGCGGCGTCAGCCGGCTGCTACTGCGGCGTCAGCCGGCTGCTGGTGGTGACCGCGTCAATGACGTAGGCCCAGGCGGCAGACTTCGACGGATGGACGGCGACGCCAGCCTAGCCGTCGGCAGACACGGCCAGCTTAGCCGTCGGGGTCGACAACCAGTACGGCCACGAAGGCTGTCTCGGCCGACACGCCTGTCGGCAGGGGGTACTGGTCACTAGTCACACCGGACATGGTGGTCAGCAGACTGGCGGTCCCGAAAGTAAAGGAGTTGTTAAACGCAATAGACGTGCAGACTTTGGAGATTGCCAATAAGACAAAGTAAGCAACGTGGGAGTATGTTTCTAATGATACTATAATTATGTTACATCACTGGCACCTCCCGCATCACTAGCACCGTTCGACGGTCGAACATGTATGCAATGAAAAAAAAGCTGAAAACAGCTTGGCAGTGTTCGCCACGTCGCAGGATAAACGCTTGCTCAACCACCGCCGACGTTTGGTACCTCAGGCATACTACAGATGCAATATATCACTTTTCATGTGACGCCCGAATGCGGCGGGGCACGATATCGACTCGTGGGATTGGAGCAATCTGCTGTTGATCGACACCCAGAGATTGGGTCATGCCACCATTATGGCTCAAACTTACCTGATACGTCAGAATTAAACTGATACTCCAGATAATTAATTGCCGCTTCCAAACTGTCCAGAGGACCCGGCTTCTTCGAGAACTCCATGACCACGCCGTGTCCTCTCATCCGTCTCGTTCTGCGTCGAAGAGTGACAGTCTAGCGTCTCTCAGACATCGCAACATCGATGATCTGCACACACGATGATTGTCAACGGCTTGCGGCCCGTCGTTTCGTCCACTTCGACTCCGGCGGGTGGAATTAGTGCAATCAGCTCCCTCGGCGATACAAACCGCTTCTCGCCTTCTTCACACCACCACATGTCAGATACTTCGCATGGTTATCAAGACATCCTTCCATCCAGCACCGAACATCCCACACTCACACACAAAAACACACCGACAACCTGGCGGTCAGCACTAGCACCACGCACTTCTCAGATGTCCCAGCGCCGGCCGCCTCCGGGCGGGCAGAGGCTGCGGACACGGCGCCGCCCCGGCCGCCTCCGGACGGGCAGAGGCTGCGGACACGGCGCCGCCCCGGCCGCCTCCGGACGGGCAGAGGCTGCGGACACGGCGCCGCCCGGCCGCCTCCGGACGGGCAGAGGCTGCGGACACAGCGCCGCCCGGCCGCCTCCAGACGGGCCGAGACTGCGGACACGGCGCCGCCCCGGCCGCCTCCGGACGGGCAGAGGCTGCGGACACGGCGCCGCCCCGGCCGCCTCCGGACGGGCAGAGGCTGCGGACACGGCGCCGCCCGGCCTCCTCCAGACGGGCAGAGGCTGCGGACACGGCGCCGCCCCGGCCGCCTCCCTCTGGCCGTCAGTCATCACTCGCGTTTCGCCAGTTTGCCAACGTCTGGGTAGCGCGCCGGCTGCTGTCTGTAGGCGGCGCTCTGGCGCACCGCATCGGTCAGAGCTGCATCCACGGTGCCGCGCGCCGCCGCCAGAACCTGGCGGTCGGTGGCGGCGGCACGCAGCAGCGCCTCGCCGCCGCCGCCCGCAGCGGGGATACGGCACGCCTCCAGCGCCTCGGCCGTGCACCGCTCCACCAGCTGTGCCAGGGTGCCGCGCGGCTTCTGCGCCTCGGCGGCGGCGCGCTGGCCGGCCGGCTGCAGCGCCAGGTAGCCGTCACTGAGCGGCAGCGCGCGCGGCGGCTGGCGTCTCTGCAGCTCGGCGTCCCGACTCAGCGTCGCCAGCCAGTCAGCAGGCACCGCGTAGTGCCACGCCTTGGCGCCCAGCTGCACGGGCGCCAGCGCACCGGCCGACCGGACCGGCTCGGCCGTCGGACTGGGGCCCACCTCCACGACGGTGGCGGCCGGCGGCGGCGAGGGAGGCGCGCGGCCGCCGTCGACTGCCGGTGTCGAGTCCGCGGCCGGCGCCGCAGCGGAGGCTGCCGTGGCACGCTCGTCGGCAGCTTCCCGCGCCGCCAGCCGCTGCTTGCGCACCACGTGCGTGCCAAGGTGCCACGAGTGGCACTGCAGGAACGGGTCGAACGAGTTGGCGCCCAGGTGGCGCACCACGGGCACCTGACCCAACGGCGGCTGCAGCTGCGCCGTCGGCCGAGTCGACGTCGCGATGGTGGTGCCACCCTCGGGCTGCGGCGGAGACGGTGGCGGTGGCGCGTTTGTCACTCCGGCCGGCCGGGACGCCTCACTGGCCTCCGGCGGCGGCAGCGGCGCACCGAACGCGGCCGACAGAGCAGCCTCGATGACGCTCAGCTCGGCCTCAGTGTGCGCGCCAGCAGGCACGTGCACCCCGTCGCCTGGGTCGGGAGTGCCGTCCTGCGGCACCACCGTCGGCGGGAGCGTCAGCATCGCCGCGGCGTCCGCGGCGTCCACGGCAGCCTGGTGTGCCACCAGCGCCGCCATGTGCACGTTACGGTGGATGCCGGGCGCGTGCGCGCTCAGGTGTGCGCCGACGGCACTGTTGTGGATCGCCTGCAGCACGTTGTCGAGCACGGCGTTGCCGACCGCGTGGGCGGGATGGGCGTCGGCCGGCGCGCCATTCCCAGCCGAAGTCGTTGTCGTCTCCACCTCGATCTGAACGTCGTTCACGTCCTCAGTCTCCATGGCGCCGGCTTCGGCCAGAAGCTCGTCGACCTGGGCCGAGAAAACGGCGTCGGCGGTGGTCGTCGGTGACGGCGCGGTTGTCGTGGCGACGGAGGATGCTGTGGTGGCAGTGGTTGCAGAGGCGGCGGGAGTGGTCGTAGCCGGAATGATGACGGCGTTGCCGACCGCGTGGGCGACTGCCGGCGCGCCATTCTCAGCCGCGGTAATCATCGTCTCCACCTCGATCTGGACGTCGTTCACGTCCTCCGTCTCCATGACATCGGCTCCGGTCAGAAGCTCATCAACGCCGGCGGTGAAGGCGGCGTTGGCGGTGGCCGTCGATGACGGTGCGGTCGTCACGGTGGCCGACGAAGCGACGGAGGTTGCTGTGGTGGCAGTGGTGGCAGAGGCAGCGGGGGTTGAGGTCGGAGCCGAGCCCGAACCCGACTGGGCGGCGGCTGGCGGCGGAGCGTCGCCCGGTTCGTGCCGCTCCCGGTGCACGCTGGTGGTGATGCTGAGGTGCGCAGTCTGCATCGGATGCATCGTCGGCATCGGGTTCGTATCGGTGAAGATCACGGGTCGCGCGCGCAGGTGACGCGGCGGCGCTTGCTCGAAGTCCAGCTGCATGTCACTCGTCAGGTGCAGCGCGTGCGACAGGTAGTGCATCGCCTCGGATGTGTGCATGAAGAGGCGGCGCGCCTCCAGCGCGGCCGTCGCGTCCGCACAGGGCCGGTCTTCCTGCATTAGGCGGCGGTAGCGGGCCATGTAGGGACGCATCCGCGTCTGCAGGTCGGACAGCATCTCCAGCAGCCGCGCGAACACGGCCGCACTCGGGTGCGCCACGAACGCAGACCCGGCCGGCGGCGCAGCAGCGGCCGCTGCTGTACCGGCGGCGCTCGCGCGGCTGGACGTCGCCGTGGCCGTGGTCCCGGCTGCAGTGGAGCCGGTCGCCACCGTTTCCGCCGCGGCCGACACGGCGGGCTGGCCGACATTGACAGCGCCACTGCTGCTCGGGGCTCCGCCGGCGGGCTGTGTGGCGGCCTGTGTGGCGGGCTGTCCGGCGGGCTGTGTGGCGGGCTGTCCGGCGGGCTGTATGGCGGGCTGTCCGGCAGCTGTCGGTGGTCGAGGGTGGATGTGGAAGTGCAGCCGACCGCCCTGCACGCCCACCGCTCCAGGGATGAGGCCCATCATCGGCAGGGCGTTCGAGGCGGCGCTGAGCGCGGCCGTCAGCGCCGCCGACGTGGCTTGCTGCAGCTCAGCCGTGCCGGCCGCGCCGCCCGCCGTCCGCACCTGCATGTTGCTCATCGGGAACATGTGGGTGGTGACCCGTGCGGACGGCTGGAAGGCACCTGGCCCGGCCCGCTGCTGCTGCTGCTGCTGGCTCGGCTGAGTTGGTGGCTGCTGGCCACTCGGCGGCTGCTGCTGACCAGGCTGGCGCTGCTGCTGGGCGGCCGGCCAGCCCAGCTGCCTGGGCCCGGGCGCAGGCACGCCGTTGACGGCCGGCTCGGGTCGACGCGGCATATCCTCGTTGTTGTCGTACGCGTCCAGCACGATGTCGGCCAGGTGCAGCATCTGGCGCGCCCGGAAGAGGCGAGCGCCGCTCGACGACGTGCCAAGAGGCGGCGCGCCGGCCGGCAGCTCCGGCACGGCAAACGAGCCGACAAACACAGAGTTGACGGGCGGATGGTGGTGGTGATGGTGATGATGCACGTAGTGGTGCTGCGGCTGCGGCTGCGGCTGCGGCTGCAGCTGTGACTGCGGCGGCGGGGCGCGGCCGGGCGGCGGCCTCTGCACCAGGTGCACCACCTTGCCGTCGACGTCGTATTCGGACAGCGGCTTGTCGTCCTGCAGCACGCGGCCGCAGTAGATGAGCCGCTGCAGGCCGACGTCGATGCCCACCGTCTCGGCGATCTGCTCCTTGAACGTCTTCACCGTGACGTCATCGTCGGCCGAGAACTGGTGGTCGCGCGAGTCGAGCGTCTTGATGGTGATGCTGATCATGGTGCCGGCCACGTGGTGGGGTGATCTTGTACTTGAGGTCAGCAAACCGTCTGCTGATCGCATCAGTGGGTCAGTAACTCGGAATTATGCACCGATCATGTCAGAGTGAGTCAGCGACTCAAATCACGTAAAGTTTACAGCAATCGCCGCCGCACAACTGCAGACTAGTGCCGCTTTCCATATATTCCTCCAGTGATCGCAGGGAAGATGGTAGTCTTAACTTAGTCTGGCTTCTCGGTGTCTGCACTGTGCGTGTCTGCCGTTCGGCCGTGACAAGAAGCATTCGATAGCGCTAGCGGGACGACCTAGTCAAACATTCTACGTCATGTGATTCGAGGTTTTTGTCGTAAATGGGCTTAATTTTGTTTGGATACGTGCGTGGTACGTGCGTGGCAAGAACCCCTGTGACGATACAGTGGAAGACCGACCGTTTTATAGATTATAATTGCCTGTTTTTTGTTCGAGTAATAAAGTTCCCAGTACCGTAACATAAAGTGGTTTGCATTGCGTAATAACCAACACATTTCAGCATATTTGTGCTGGAAAATTCGGTGGACATTACAAATGTCTTGCTTTCCCTTTCCATTTTTTTCCCAACAGTATTCTGTAAAATAGGTACGTTAAACATCGGCAATACAGAAGCACGATATCTCATTAAAAGAACACTTTGTTCCCTCAGCAATATCTGAAGAAAACTGTTGTCTCCACATCCATGATTTCGAACTATAGATAGTGCAATTTTAGTCCTCGGTGTTTAGTGGGTCAAGTCCTCGGGCCTCAGTTTTGCCACCTCCACCCACCACCTTATTGGCACATGCCGTAGTATCTTAGCGGCTCCAGTGTAGGTAGTGGATAAAGTTTGCAAAACTCAGGCCCGAGGGCCCGACATAGGCCCAAACGGGCCCCTGACGGGATTCGCCGTCAACTCCTCCATAGTATTCCATGTCAAAGTTCAGATTTGACCGGGCGTGGGACTTCGTCGAGCTCGTACCAGGTCTGGGACTTCAGAGGTCGGGCTCGGGTCGGACTTGGGCCCGATAATTTATGCAGATTGCTATATCTTGTAGTGTGACGAGACAGCTGGCAACTGGCTGGCAACGCATCGTCGGGACGTCCATAGCCGGCCGGCCGGTCGATCGGAGGGGGCAAATTTTGCGACCATATACAATTTTGATAAAATCCAGATAAAAAGTATCTTCCCGTGACTGCAAGAACATAATGAACAAGAATCCAACCAGTTCCAAAGCGAATTCGCAAAAAAAATGTGTACAAGGCCATGCCTAATGATCAGTACATGTGGTCGAGTAAACAGCAAGTTAGTGACGGTTATCAGGAACTTGTTGCCCAGATGGCATGAACAAAACAGCTACCTGGGCAGATAGTATAAGTATAAGTGAGCAGGGATGGATTGATATGCTAAAATTATGAATTTAGAAAGAATACTTTTGGCACTAGGACTATATTTTTTGTCTAGGTAACATGAGCTCCTGCTCCTGGTTCCGAATTTTGAGTACAAAATTTAAGTCGTAATCCAGGAATAATGTGATAGGGAAGAATATGTTGAACAAATCAAGTGCAATAGTGCGCAATATCGTGCTAATTTTCCAGTTGGTAGCCATACCTACAGCCCATAACAATACAGCATAGTGTTGGCAGACGGGCATGAGGAAATTACTGGTATTTGCGTCAAACGCTATAATTTTTGTTTATTGTAGCATGAAAACATAAAGTGTCAGCAGATAAAAGGAGAGGGTAATCTCCCAAACGTTTTGGATGACAAGCATCTAGAGCCAAACTGCAATTCCGACCATGTGGGCGAACCTTTCCCTAAAGCTTCCAGAAGCAAACGCGAAAGCGAAGCAGGGCCAAAGCAACGTCTCCGTTCGCGGACAGATCGGCGGACGAGGGAGGGGAGGCAGAACACCAATAAATGTCGCACTGATGGTGGTGCCCCAATGGCCTTGAATTGCCACAAATCAGGTAAGAGGGTGTCAAGTATGTGTGGCGAAGTAGCAAAAACCATTGACAACGGGTCCTTGGTGGGTGCTTCAGCACAGCATCAGGCTTGCTCCCAGCGATGTCACGGAGCTTTGAGCCCAACAAAAGGCCTACCTGTGAGGGCCAAATATATGAATCGAGATAAAATAACCTGCCTTTTTTGACGATTCTCGGACTGCACTGGATTATAAAGATAGACGTTTCAAAAGGTTTGTACCTCGGCTTGTCTGGTCAAGCCTTCAACGAATCAAGATAGGAAATACAACATAAACGATCGAGATGCAAGCTCGACATAATTGAAGGATATTGACATCGTTTAAATTATCCCACGAGCTAATTCATTCGGGTAACTTTTAGTTCTAAAAATCGATTTCACTGATACAAAAAGGACAGGGACATAACATCCTAACATGACACATATACATACACACATTCGGGACATCGCAAACATTTCACTTCGCACATCACTGGGGGGACATTTAAATTCGGGTGACACTTAGAGCATCATTTAAAGTGACGCGATCATTTGGCTTCGGAGTATGCAAGCCCATTTGCACCGGTAAATTAACAGCTGTGGCGGCAGTGCAGCGTGCAGTCCCACATCGGGCTCAGGGGGAACTTCCCCACGCCTTGGTTCAGAGACGGTGAGTGCTGCCTAATATTTAAATTGCCTCTCTAACTACACGTCTGCTCCAGGGGGACTCCACTGCCAGCATGTCAGCCTTCGACGTGTCGAACGCTTGGCCGCACTGGGTTCCGTGTTCCGCCAGTGGAGAGGTATCGGTACGACCATGCTTAAGGGCAGCCACGTGTTCTTTTAGGCCGGCACATTTTGGGCGGCCACTCTCGCCTATGTAAGTGACGCCGCACAGGCATGATGTTCGGTACACCACGCCTTCGTTTTCTCCTTCAGTATGAGGTCCTTGGGATGAACCAGTTGTTCTTTGAGAGTAGATCTCGACCGGTGGCCCTCTCGGATCTTGCGTGCTGCGACAGTTCGTGAGATTCTCTCACTCGTGCTTTTCACAGTGCACGAGTGCTGACGTTGCTGACAGAAGTCCATTTTTATGCTTTCACTTTGTTCCCGTTTGCTGGTGACCTGGCTGTCACTTTTTCCACGAAGGATCTTGGGACACAGTTCTCGACAGTGAAAAAAAACTGATGAAACTCGGCCTGGATAGAATTACTTTTCATAGTTACAGAAATAACCTTTAATGGTTGGATTGCATGAATCAAATCCTCTCAACATCCACAAATTATTGCATGTCAGTTTGCATAGTGTTATATGGCATGACAAAACTTGTGAGAAGCTTACCCAGTTTCTTAAAAGCAAATAGCATTTTTTTAGGGACCATCGTTCACAATCACCAACTCTTTTTGAAGTCGGAAATCAATCCCCTTTACATTAATTAGACATTAATTTTCATTAATTTACATTTCATTGACATTAATTCAGGTTGGACAAGTCAAGGTTTAAACAGCTAAGCACAAACATATTTTCAGTGAAAGGGTGGTTGAACAATGGAATAGGCTGCCTGCTGATGTTGTGGAGAGTCCCTCATTGAATGACTTAAAAATATATTGTGAAAAACGTTTTAGGTTGGAGATTCTTGTTTTTGTCTTCTAATTAGTGGTGGATGGGTGAAATTTATGCTAGGTATATACTGTGCAGGCCCCTTTAAGCAGGCATGGAATGGAGTTTGAAAATTATTGATGGGACATGAGTGTGAAAGAGTATGTTATACAATAGCAAGTGAATGATGCTACATACATTAGGCTAGATGGATACTGGGTAATGGGAATATGGTATTGGTTGGGGTGTGTCAGTCACCCTACCCATGCATGCATTGCAAGGTTGAGTGCATATGGCTGCAATACCAATGTACCCCAGCATATGCTGGGATACATAGGCCTTGGTAGTTAGGTAGGATGGTGGCAGATAGTTTCCTTACAATTTAGAATATAGTATTGGTTATGGTGTTGAGTATCTCTTTGTCCAGGCTTATAGTATCTTCCCTTTACAGGCTTACCCAGATGGGCCTATTAGCTCTTATTATTATGAGCTCTTATTAAGTATCATACGTATCTACATACCTAGGTATGTAGATACCCACCTAAATAGCTACAAAACAATACCATGGATGACAGACACCTGGATTTGAAACTCCCTGTTGGTACCATTGATCTAAGCAACCACCACAGCCACCTAGAGGCAGAAGTGCAAAACATCAGCAAGTAGAAGGTCATGGGCCACATGTTCCCAAAACAAACTAACCAAGCCGAAATGAAATTGTGGAACATTTCACAAAATGCATGGGCACTGTGCCAGACACATAGCCAATGGGGACAGGTGGGACAGTTTCCTCCCCTTTCAGCTGCTATGGGTTGTTGGCATTGCACAAAGGGACACACCAGAGCCCCATTCAAAATTGATGACAGAGCCACCATAAGATAAAAAGGCCAACAACACTTTGTGTAAATTCCAAGGCTGTTGTTGGACAGTTTAAGACTATCCACCAGCCCTTGTGAACACCTGTGGTCCATTATAAACATCTACATATAATTATGAATGCTTGCAGGCCCTTTCATTAACATGTATATGGTGCCTTATTAGCATAGCTTTATCCCCATTGCTTTAGCATTACTCTGGGGCAGGTGTCAGCTGGACTGCAACTATGGCCCCCACAGTAGCAAATGGACATGATCCCCACTCAAAATATCCTAGATAAGTCCCTGCAATGAGGCGTTGGGCATCAATTGTACAAATTTGGTTGAATCACTTGCTTCATGAGGACAACATGTGTGTAAAACCTGTCTTGTAAATACCTATCTTAAAGCATGATAATACCAAAATAAGTAGGTAACACATTGAGAAAAACACTTAGTACCTATATTGTAAATTCTATATTAAAAAAAAAAACACACAATACTACATGCACCTACCAGTCATTGGTTGGTTGGTTATTGGAGTTTATGGCAGCATCAACTGCATAGGTCATGCAGTGCCCACATTTACCAGTTGCAACTTGCTACCTTACTATGTCATTAGACAGTTTTACAGCAGCAATTTGCTCTCCAGTTTAGTTGCTTTAGATCCTTCCAAGTCATTCTTGGCTTCAACTAAAACATTCCAGATATGGACTAAAACATATCATACAGCATTTAATATAGATAACAATTGGTTTCAACCAATTTTTGCAGTCTTCATTAACACCAATTATTGCTTGGTAGTGGACAAAAGTGATGTCAGATGGAGTATTCCTAGTATAATTTAATTAAACCATTTTATATTCTGAAACCCATACACCAATATGCAGCAAGTAACAAACAAACAGTCAGTGCATGAGGGTCCTACTTGCAAGTTGTGTTGTTAATATTTATTAGTTTTGCAGTGTGAGCATATCAGGAGTATCAGGTATGGATGTATAAACTTGGTTGACATTAATGAACTATACTTTTGTATCATTTCATCTACTGTTGATCAGGAAATTTGCTGATAACCACAACCTTAGCTAATTTCACCATAGTGCCAATTTGTCACCTGGCAGTGATACATCAGCTGCCAGATAGCATACAGATGAGTATAGTTTCCATGTAAACCAGAAAGCTTATCGTTACTTGCTGATAATCGCAAGTTTATTTCTACTTATTTCAGCAGCATGGATAGCAAAAACTATTTTGCTATTGAAACTGATGTTGGAACTAGAATCAGTGATCATTTCTAATTCATGTGGATCATCATGCCAGGTCTCCTCACTCTATCTTGTTCCTGACCCTGCATGAACTGGGGGCAAAAAGCCACTGTAAAACCACCTTTTGCTATTAGTACCTACCACATTGATGATGCCTGGCATAGGTACCTAGGTAAGTACCTACCAAGATATTATTGTCTTAAAAGGTGTTTTTGTGAATTTTTCTTCCAAATACCATGTTTATGAAGGTGAATAAGATGATGGGACCACCTATTTTCCATACAAATGGATTTTTGTTGTTTTTCTTGAGAAAAAATTGCAAGCATTTTCCAACTTGAAAATTGTAAACCTATCTAACCTAACCAAACCTAACCCATTTGCTTGCTTTATGGAGGCATGTAAAAACTTTCTTTTTACCACCTTAAAGCATGATAATAACAAAATGTTTCCAAATAAATTTTTACTATTTTTTTTATTGGATTTTTTTCCTCAATTGCAGCTTAGGTTAGGTCCAGGTTAGGCTGGGTTAGGTTTCTTTTTTAAGGTTGAGAATTGTCAGACAAAAATTGCTTGACATTTAAACATTTATATTTCTTGCAATTTTTGTCTCTCCAAAGGTAGGATAGGCTAGGTTAGGTTAGATTATGGTTCATTTTTTAGCATTTCTTTTTATGCTGTTACCTAACTCAAAGCCCCTTTTTGACAATATTTTGCTCACAACCTGAAAAGTAAGCATTTGCACAGAAAATAAGTGGTCCCATCATCTTAGTCACCCTCACAAACATGGTAGTTAGGTATTCCAAAGAAGACTCCACAAAAAAAACTTTTAAGTCAAATTTACCCCTACCAATGCCAATGGACAGTCTACAGATGTAAGAGGGACTCAAGCTGTTTTTTCAACTCCGACTGTGTGCATGTCTTCAATTACCTACTTCCAAAATGTCACTCAATTAACACCAACATTATCCAGTATTGGTATGAAATAAATCGAGATGACATGCTGTCTTTCACCAACTAGGGAAAGAGGGAGCGAGGTATCTGAACATGTCCTGTTTCCTGAACACCTACCTTTGGACGTCTCCCACATCATGTTCAGCCATAAATAACAAAAAGATGGTGGCATTCATAAATGATGGACCTGTCTCTACCAAAATATGAAGGTCTGGTCACATAGTTCTACCCAGGGTGGGAATTAACACTTCTTAATAGATTCTATCTCAGAAAACATTTTTGCACTCTGGGTTCATACTGGATAGGATGGGCTTCACATGTACTCCGACACAAATGTGGGACCAAAGATATCAATGAAAACAAAGAACACCAAAAAAAAAATGCTGGTTATTCCACTTATGGTCACTACTCAAACTAACCAATTTTTGTAGCAATCAGCAGGCAGACCACAGCTTCACACACTCCACAATCTCAACCACAGGAATTGTCAACAACTCGACAAACAGCAAATTGCAAGATGGTGCAGTTCTGAAATCTGTCTGTGAACCAATCAATGCAAGGTATTTTGTATATGACGTCATAACCATTAGCAACTTTGAACACATGGTTAACAGTGTCCACACAAGTTAACAATAAACACAAGACCTTGACTGATCCCAGACTGATCCTTTGCTTTGATCACATCCAACTGTGGCATGTGCGGTAGCGGAGTTGCGTTCTTATTACGTGGGAAATTCGCTGCGTAGGTAGGTATGCACTCTTAGCTGAGGGTGAAGTGTGAAATATCTTTGTTTGTTTTTCATATGGCTAGCCTTGTACTGAGACCAACAGTGAAAGGAAAACGCATTTATCCTGTGAGTTATAAGAAACGAAACAGTGCCGATTATTACGGGTCACTGCCAGGCGGTGCCATCCATTGTTCACTTCTTTGTTTGTATGTTTTGGCATTTGATTTGACCCACAAATGAGAATGATATTACTGATGCATATTATGTAGGTACTGATTTAGGTTTTCTGGTTGGTTACTGGTAAACAGATTCCATGCATAAAAAAATAATGTCCATGAAAATGTACTCCAGAAGAAATCGGTATGCACTCCGACTCCCAACCCAGAAAGTAAGTTTCCCACTCTGCTCGGATGCATTGTTGATATAAAGAAAACGTGAGGGGTAACACTTTAAGATTACCGTTCACTTCTTTGTTCCTATGTTTTGGCATTTGATTTGACCCACAAATGAGAATGCATATTACATATGCATATTATGTAGGTACTGATTACATAGGTTTTTCCCAGTTGGTTACTCGTAAACAGATTCCATGCATACAGAAATAATGTCCATGAAAATGTACTCTGGAAGAAGTTGGTATGCACCCAGACTCCCAACCTGGAAAGTAAGTTTCTCACTCTGGTTCTACCTATTCTTTGTGTATGGAGATTGCAATGTTCACAGGCACAATTTTAGGCTTGCAAGAGCAGGTGGCTTAAGGAAACCATAAGGAAGTGACTTTCAATATTTGTCTGCAATTACACCAGCAATTTTTAATGGCTAGGTCCTAATAGCTTGTACCACAACAGCTACAGTAAGGGAATCCTGCACAACATTTTTGTGTTCAGAATACGGCACACCACTACAATATAATTATGTTTTAAAGTTGCTCTTTGCAAGTGGTTAGAGGATTTTCATCGAAAGGAACTGTTTGAATATGGATAGCTTGTTCATTTTTGTGTTCAGTAAGCACAGTACAATTATTGGTTCAGACATACAGAAGCAGCAGTAGAGAAATGTGTTGCATAACGCCTTAGGAGTTCAGAAACCCCCTCTTCCCCTATCTCATAAGCAGCAAAGTTACTTATGCAGATTATTTACAGAAATAAGGATTCAAACTATTTTCGCAACTCAAATTTGAATAGTAAACCTACCTTGAAGCTTATCTATTTCCAAAATGCTACCCAATTACCATCAAAATTCTCAACTATTAAATAAATTGTGATACCACCAACCAACTCACAGCCAGAACATTACTCAAAAACAAAAAACCGACCTCCTTCCGGGGCTTCCGCCGCAGATCCTCCGGCGGTCGCCCTGCAGTCATTAGTTTCCGATCAAGGCAAGGCCGAATAGAGGTAAAATCATGAGCTTATGCGCATCCTTCTGCGCAGGCTGCCTTATGACGTATCCAAAGCGTCACCCGTCCTCGTAGCCAATGTATGAGCATTGAATAAGCCGTTTGAATATAGTATTAGTACCCAGGTTTGAATAGGCTGTTCCCGCGCATCCGGAATAGGCTGAGCTTCGGCCAGTGGAGGTCTTCCAGGTCGAGGCGCGGGAACGACCGGTAGAGTTTTGTCCTTCAATCAGCTGTTGGCGGTGGTATGGTTGTAGTGCTATTTGGCGCATATGTGCAAATCGGTGGCATTCTCGGTCGCTTGCTCCGATCTTACACGTGGCAGTGCCGCTATTTTTATTAATTGATATACTTACTTGCTGTTGTGAAAGCCTAATGAATCTTATTGTGCAGCAGCTATTGGAGGATGAATAAAATACGCTGCAAGCTATGTTTTCTGATTCCGACTCCGACCGGGAAGCTGACGCACAGTGGATGGCGATGGCTTGTTCTGCTTCAGGAGCTCAAAAGCATTGATTCCAGGGGCGGATCCAAACATTTTCAAGGGCGGGGAGGCAGGTACCCGTCTGGAGGAGAGTCATTTCCTCGGAGGGGCGTTGTTGCGGAAGTCCCTTGACGCTCTCGTTTATAAGAATATTCCTTAAGCGGGGGAAGGGGACTGCACTGTGGCATACTGAATGAACGTCTTTTACTCTGAAAGGGGCAACTTGGGACGAAACACCGCTTAGCGAGGGGCACTCGAGTAGCACGGTGTACTCGGCGGGTTACCGTTTGCGCAGTGGTGTTGCTCTCTGTATTTTTGAGGGACAAGTGCCTCTTAATGTTGGTTTGCCGTACCCCAATAATTTTAACTGCTAACATTGCCCTCCAATCCATTTGGGTCTGGCCACTGCCTTCATATATTTCCCCCCAATAATTTTCATAAATATCAACGCCCGTGCGTCAGAGGGAAGCCATCTTCCCATGTGGAGTGCACACGGAGTTCCTCCATCAGCCACTGATACATACATGGATGCAAACAAAAAGAATGGATGCATACCAGCAAGCATGCCCAGCAAGCATCAAATGCATGCAAATTGGCATGCATGACTGAACCTACAATTTGCTCATCAAATTTAAGACACCCAGCTCCGATTTCCACTTGTGCATTGGATGCTCCAGAAGTGCGCTGGCGACAAAGTGGGTGACACAAAACATGGGTGACTGCTCATATACATCACATATCCGATGTCTCTTGGATTTCTTCGAAAAAAAATATGGCTCTAAAATAAAGAAGGTGCGAATAATACAACCCAATGACTGTGCTCCTGGTCTAAGCCAGGCAAAAAAATTATTTGATGCTGAACGCCACTGTTGCGGCACGTTTGTCTTATTCCTTCCTCAACCGCCGACCGGCCGGATTAGGGTTTTCTCACCCGGTTGAGGTTCCATGAGGGTAAACCAATTCCGGATGAGGCGCGGGAACGGCCGATAGAGGAAATGGACGCTCAACCTATTCCGGACGAGGTTGCGGGAACAGACCCGATGGATATGGGCAGGGCGGCGCGCCCGAAGAAAAGTAGTGCATCGCGTTAAATAAGCGATGTTTTCTGTCCAGTAACGAACCAAAATCAGTAGGCACACCTTTTTCCTTCAGAGCAGTGTCATTTTTGTCAGCGTGAGATCACAAGCTCATATACTGTGACCTGCATGCAATCTCATTGAAGTATTAACCATGAATGTGTTATATGAACATCTTATACGTCATTTATCAGAAATGGAAAAGCAATTCGCTCTCCATCTATTGGGATACACCGCCTGGATCCAGGTAATACCTACGTCATAACATACAATCCAGAAAGCAAAACCACGGTTCGGAAGTGCTGGGAAGGCGTCAGGGTAAGGGTGTGCGCTGGCCGGTTGATGGCAGGGTGGCGAAGGGGTAAGGCCATGTCCTGAAAGGCATGGAAGGGTACGGGGAAGGGAGGGGATGAAGGCCGGGTCTGGGTGTGAGGAGAGGTTTATGTGAGAGGAGGCCGGGTCCGGGGTTCGGTGGCGTGGAGAGGAGTTTGATGCGGTGAGGGTGCTGTCGAGGATGGGTGGGGTGTTGCAGTGGGAGGTGTGCTGGACTCAGAGAGCCGGCTGCTGGTAGGTTGGTAGGATGGCCGGGCACTGACCTGAGTGTGGGCCTTGGAGGTGAGAAAAGCGCATCTAAGTAGCTGCGCTGGGTGGCGGGTGCGGTTTGAGAGGGTGGGATTTGGGAGGTGAGAGGGTTGTTGCGTGTTGTGAAACGCAGGTGTTGGCGAGCTGAGGTGTGTGGTACACCCTGTGCTGCCGCATACCGGCACACCTCTCGAATGACCACTTGGAGCAGTCGGGGTCGATGGCGGGATGCGGCCTGTCACAAGCTGCACATGTCCTTTCGGTCGATGTGCAGTCGGACGTTGAGTAGTGTGCTGCGCATCGGCCACAGCGTGGCTCCGGTGACGTGCACGCACGTTCACCGTGGCCGTAGCGCATGCAGCGGTGGCAGCGCAGTGAGAGGCACGAAACGATGTACGTTGTACTGCTTCTCGTGTATGTGTACGTGTAGTGAGAGCTGTTGTATGTTGAAAGTCAGTACCATGGTGTTGTGTATGGGTGTTTCCTCCCGTCTGGTGTCTACTGTTGCTGTGGCGTCGAGCAGTGCTACTATGTTGGCGAGTGGAATCTTATCCATCTCTGGGGTGAAAGTGTAACCCCGGCTGGGCGGTGCAGGGTGAACGAACAGCGCAGATTGTTGAATGTGTCTGTGGCGAGTAGCGTTCGTGTATCGGAGCTGTTCTGTGTGTGTACGATTGTGTGGGTGAAGGGCCGAGTAAGATGAAGTGTGATGTGGTCAGGATTTAGCATAGTGCTTGTGCGAGAGTGAAGGAAGACACTCGTGTGATGGTGTGCTGTGCTTCGGTGTAGGTGCCTACTAGGTAGGCCCCTTGTGCAGAGTAGGCGTTAGACGCCGGTGTGGGCGTTATAGTGTTAGTGTCTGGCCCACCCCACCGGTTAGGTGACCCTCCATACTGAAAAATACCCGAATTTGTTGCACCCTGAACCGAGCTTTCGCTCTTTCGTCCCTGTCCCGGTCGCAATGGCCCAGAAAATTGGGCTCGTCACTGTAAGGTTTCCTCGGGCTCGGGGGATAAACGTTTGGTGGAAGAGAGAGAGAGAGAGAGAGAGAAAGAGAGAGAGAGAGAGAGAGAGAGAGAGAGAGAGAGAGAGAGAGAGAGAGAGAGAGAGAGAGAGAGAGAGAGAGAGAGAGAGAGAGAGAGAGAGAGAGAGAGAGAGAGAGAGAGAGAGAGAGAGAGAGAGAGAGAGAGAGAGAGAGAGAGAGAGAGAGAGAGAGAGAGAGAGAGGGAGAGTGAGAGTGAGAGTGAGTGAGAGTGAGAGTTAGAGTTAGAGTGAGAATAAGAGTGAGAGTGAGAGACAGGGAGAGAGAGAAGTTGTGGATTTGTTGTGGGTGGGGTTCCTTCTCGAGTCGCAGGTATGCTCGTCGAAGGTGCCTGCTGCCCTTGTTGCTTGCTGTCTTCTTGCTTCTTGCTCTTCTTGTCTTCTAACTTCTTGGGCGTCTTCTGCTTCGGCCTCTGTTGCTCTTGGGCGTGGGGCGCGTGACCTCACCTCTACAAGCCTCCCTACGGAAGGATGAACCGCATAGTCCATTATTGCTAAATACGTCTATTAAAAATAAAGTATCCACCAGCCCATAAGGTGGGTGAACAAGCAAAAACGTTGACGAAGAATCTCGCGACGTATGTGTGCTATGCATCGAGGAAAATCCGCAAATAACACTGAATCAGCTCAACATCCTCAGGGAAATGTGGCCTGGCAAGTCCCGCGTAGACAACTTCACGATTTCCCGGGTGCTTAACGGCTGCTGCGTAGCGGTGAAGAAAGTGGTGCCCCAGCCGGCGGGAAGAGACTGGGAAAGAATGAAGCATGACCGCTGTGAGTTCGTAATCTGGATGCTATACTCTGGACGGGTGGAATCGCCCGATGCCGCTTTTATATTGATGAAAGTGGGCTTAACATCCACCTGATGCGCTCCTAAGGTCGAGTGGTAGCTGGAGGAAGAGTCATTTGTAAAGCTTGTGGGTCGCGCGGCAATAGCGTCACTGTCATCACGGCCATCAGCGACCGCCATCCGGACGGCATCATCTGCCACAAAGTTGTCGAAAGTGGTGCCGTTACGCACAGATTCGCCGACTATTTGTATAGCATCAACACCATCATTGGATAACACGAGGAGGTAAGGCTTCTCTTCGACAACGCGCCGTCACACCGGGACGTGGAACATCACGTGGCGCTCCCAAACGCGCACCGGATCCGTCGGCTGCCGGCATGTTCACTATTTTACCACTCATCACCATTCCTTAGCTTATTCATCTTTAAATCCGGAGATCCTACCAGCCTATTGAACTACGGGCCCATCTCTATTGTCCCGGTCATTGCCAAAATTGTAGAGCTTGCAGTTCGCCAGCAGCTCTCCGCCTACCAATCCAATAAACACCTCCTCTCCCCTATCCAGCCCGGTTTCCGCCTCCGTCACTCAACGGGGACCACGCTAACATCCATATCCGGTCTGATCCCATCAGCAAATGATCGTGGTGAAATGCCCCTCCTTTGCTTCCTGAACTTGAGCAAATGCTCTGATGTGATCGACCATTCAAAACCCTTAACCAAATTAAGCCAGCACGGCATCGACACTTCATGGTTTTCGGCCTAACTCCAAACCGATACCCAGAGTGTCAGCCTCACCGACAATCTGGGTTGCAGCATAAAATCTGGGCCACATCCTAACAACATCGAGTTTTTTTAAGGCTCATCTCTCGGCCCATTGCTCTACTGCGTCTTCGCCAACGACCTCAGCCTGTTAGCTGGTGGCGCAGTAGTCGTTCATTTGAGTGGTTCACGCCAGGTTTGGGCAATGACAGCAGGAAGCTGCGACGGCTGTAGATTAAATGCCCAGACATTTTAGTCCTCCGTCTCGGACCGAGCGCTTCGGCGTCAGCACTAGCGCTGGCGTAGCGGAGCGTTTCAGAACTAACCCGCTGGTGGACAGCGGAGTGTGCTAGAGCAGTTGGACTTTGGTACAATTTATAAACTCTGTCATAGCATAGGGACCACTATGCTACGTCTTACGTCATAAACATAGGCACGACTTACGTCATAGGCATAAAAATACACAAATCGCATGATTACGTGCTGGTCGATAAGCAAAAGTGGAATCAGATGCCATCGTACTCCACGTTTTTTCCCCGCGACGATTTGTCGCTTTATTTGCCGTGGAGTATTTGGGATAAAAACTTGGTGGATGCAACGCTCAGTGTCAGGGTAAAAGGGAATGCACGAAGTGACGCAGCCTGAATTTTTATATGTGGGGTGACCGAAAAAGGGACGAAATGGAGAATGGTTCCGGCGCGCGAAGCGCGGCGAAAAATTTACGCTTTAAGTGGTGGAAATATCAAAATGTCTTGCTTCATCTGGCGTATTTTTGGGTGCTAAGGGGGGCTTCAAACTTGAAAGTTGAGATGGCAGAGTCCCTTCAGCCTTTGGTACATGTTTGTTTGTTACTGTTGTTAGGAAACATATTTTGAAAAATATCCTATATCTAATATAATGCGCCGAAGTCCGTTTAATTTTTAAGGAGAGGGACGCACTTTGGCATAGCATATACTGTACTGTTCTGGTGATATCACATGGTAAGCTTGTGCTCCTCTGTTCTCACAGCAGTGTTCATGGCAAATGTTCAGCCTGAGATGAAACAAACTGCAATGCCGTCACTGTTGCCATCATCGGCTACTACTGTTCGCATGGTTGTTTCGTCAGTTTCCCAGACACGCTGGTCAGCTTTCGCATATCCTGTGCCATTGTGGATGTACTGGCCCGAAGAGCTCGCAGTGAATTATTATCAGTTCTTCATCCTGCATAATCATGAACATCATCTTTTTAAACGCAGCGATAAGGAAAATGTATGTCCATAGAACAAAAGATGAAGGGCTGGTTATTCTGGATACTGGGACGATATCTTGTGGTATTGATAAGTGAACGATTCATGTCCTAAATTGTATCTAGCATTTTCCGGAGAAAAAAAATATCTGGGGAAATCCCTCCAAAAATCGCGCCGTGACACCAAAAAACACGCTGAACCTCCAAGTAATATCGCGCCGGAACGCAACAGCCGCGATAGGGTCCCAAGCAAATCTTGCTGGGCCCCAAGCAAATCGCACCGGGGCCACCGAAAATGGTACCAGGGTTAAAAAAAATAATTAATTCACTAAATTACCGACGTGTCGAGCTGCATTCATAACCACCGTATATCAGCAATTGGTTATGACTGAAACAAAATGGTCGATAATTTAGTGAAATAATAGGCCTTTCATTTTAAGCACCTTTGCATGGTTATGAAGACTTCGCAATTCGTATTTTCCTTTCAACTATGCTCCGATTGTATTTCCCTACCGAAGCACATGTTCAGTGAATGGGATATGTTCTTCACGGGGCCTCCAAAAATGATGCCCGGGCCCCAAAAATATTTATTCACCAAATTATCGACGTGTTGAGATGCAATCATAATCATTATCTGTGGCGCTTTGTTCTTACTTTCCATCCCCTCAATCTGAATTCCTGGATTCGCTGGTTGTGCGCCCTGTGCCACAGTCTGTCCTGTGCTGTGACGTCAATACTACCAACTCTTCGTAATCAGCAGCTTTCTGCAAACATTATTTCCGCAAATGCAAACGAGCCACTAAGCCAGACAGTGTATAATTACCATTCCGCTCTTTTTGCCACGAGTATGATGTTCTTCCTCTCTTCCGGTCCGTCATAATCACCACCAATGAAGCACACAATAGCTTGTCTAATCACAGCTCTGCATGACAACCTTGGAGCAATTATAAAGTCAGCTATGTTGAATAAGTATATTTCAAGGCGTTCAACGCATGCAAAGCGTTGGCTAGTGTCAGACAACAAGACTCAGCAGACTCCACACACACACATGGACACACTCCATCCACGGGTCACAGGTCAATGCAAGTCAGACGCAGAATTGACCTGTGGCTCGCTCAGACAGCGGGGAGACGCCATTTCTGCAGCATGGCGTTCCGATCGACTTGTGGTCGATTCTAGGACATATGTACGTATGGCAGATGTACGCAAGCACATATGTATATAGCGTAAAGTACGCATGACAAATGCACGCATGGAAAATGTGCTCAATAGCAAATGCACATATGGCAAATGTGCTCAATAGGAAATGTATGTATGGCAAATGGAAGTCAGTAAATGTATGCACACGCAAATTTTCGTAAGCGCAAAAGTACGTAAGCGCAAGTGTACGCAAATGTAAAAGTGCGTAAGCGTAGATGTACGTAACCACAAATGTACGTATGCGTAAATGTACGTAATAGCAATTGTCGCATATACGTACAAGTACGTCAGCACAAATGTATATATCAACGGTATACGTCAGTTCATATATACGTCATCGCAAAAGTACGCAATCACAAGAGTGCGTAAGCGTAAATGTACGTAGAAGCAAATGTTCCTCAACACGATTCCAGGACGTACGCAAGAACAAACGTACTTGAAGACAAATTTACGTAAGACAAAATTACTGTACTTGATTGAGTGCAAATCACTGGCGGATTCAGGGGAAATCTGGCGGCATATAGCTGGAAAACATGTATAATAGCAGGGGGGTAACATTGCGTCCTTTTGGTGCTGCCAATACAACAATTTCGAAGTTCCGTGTGAGGCATGCATTATGCATGGAAATAATGAACTGACAATTCTGGCTGGTAATACCAATAATTTTGCGACATCCCATCGATGTGCAAAAGGAATAATCACAAGTGCCATACATAATAATGGCATGTGCTGATATGAGCTGGTATGAGCTAGGTAATGCAGAAATAATGCACCAGTGGTACATTGAGATATGTAATATGTAGCTATATGTAATGATATGTAATTATGTGTAGTGATGCATTACGAACGAAAATAAAATGCACCGATCCTGTCCATTACCTGGAGAATAATGCGATAACATCACGTGCAACGTCCACGACGGCTGTGCACTTCAAACCATCGGCGTGCATGACTGCGCGCTGGCCGAGCGTGAGAACAGACGTCGCGTACTGCAGTAGCGCCGACCAAACAAAAACCGTGCAATAAATCAGCCGGCACACAGCCCACCGGCCTGTTGTGGCCGCCCACTGGAGCGTCCATTACCACCGGCTAATCCGACTTTCATTATTCCCCTGATTTAGTTGGTCGGA